>CACRXK020000460.1:0-81005 GCA_902702795.2 Paramuricea clavata | reverse complement strand
ACCATGCTACACCATCCGACATCAAACTACAAACATCCAACAAACAAAGCATCTGACACCATTTTACACCATCTTCACCACCTGACGGTTGATGGCTACAGTGGACATATATGTTGTGTTAATTTCAGCTTGTTTTTGGTTGCACCTTATACTTATAATTATATTACAGTAAGCAACAAGTAAAAACTAAATAATCAAGACTGAAAAACTTGTGCTTTTTCTTAACAACGGGGTAGCATGCAGTCGAAGGCAATGAAAATTTAATATATTTTTATTGTCTTAGTTGCATGAGCTTTTTATATGAAGTGTTTTGTATAAGTAAGCATAAGGTTGAATTCTCCACAAATATAAAAGGTCATATTTGCGTATTTTAGGCCCAGAATGTTGCGAAATTTATCAAAATAATATAAATTGAATCCCAATTCACGAAATTAAAATGCATCCTTGCTGAGACATCCTGGTGCTAAGGAAAATCAGAACTGACCAATCAGCTTCAATTTTGGTTAATAGTCTTTTAACGGCCAAAGTAAGCCATTGAATCTACCAATATGGCACCCAATTAGGGTCAGGGTTGCACTTAGGGTTAGCTTAGGGTTGTACCTTAGGGTTAGGCTTTTAAAAATAAGACAAGCTTAGGTAGGTAAAAGAACACTAAAGATCACAGCTAGGCAAAAAACACTTGGAGTGAAACGCATTTGTTAATTTGTAAACTCACATAACATTATTTGCCAGTGTGACACTGTTAGCTTCTAATTATATATGCAAGTAATGCCATTGTTGATTAGAAAATCTGTGGTGAAAACTATATTGTAACAGCAAACAGAACTTTTAAACAACATGGAAAAAACCTGATATTCATCAAAATGACGCACTTAATTTGTAAACATATAATAGACATTTAATACATCTAACATAAATACGAGAAGACCAAACTTGTAGGCCATCGAAATATTTTAGATCTTCTTTGTTTCATTCTAGTACGTACTCTTTCCAACTGTTCATCTCGTATTTATATTAGTCGCACTTAACACAACAAAACCCTGCGAAGGCATAATAATGGTCTAGACATGCCGGACGCGATTCGACAACGCGACACGATTTTTTAGTTTTTGAAAGTTAATAAAACAGTCAATGAGAGCAAATTTTGAAAGATATGTAGACCAAATGACTCAAAATGTTATAGTGTTGGAAAAAATCTGGAAAATTTAAACTAGGATCGAAGTTAGCATCGGTCATTGAAAATCGAAAAATCGTGTCGCATTGTCAAATAGCCTCCGGTGTGTCTGGATCTTAATTTAATTATGTCTCAATTCCATGGGTGCCCATCCCCTCCCCGGGCATTTGTTGGGCATTTGTCATTTTGGCAAAAAAGCTTGGTAAATGCCCCACTATGGGGTGCAAATAATGCAACAAAATCCCCACCCTTGGGGACTTACATTGATGCAAATGCCCCACCCTTGGTGGGCAAAATATAAGTTTTCTGAGGATTTCTGATCCAAAAAATCGAATGCAAGCTCTATCACATATCAATAATATATCTGTATTTAAAATCGATTCTGTAGCCATTTCGTTTCAAAACGTTTTTAATTAAAATATTGAAGTCTCAAGACTTTATATAGCAATATCAAACTGCAGAAGTAAGTCAATGTATCAACAGGATGGACAAGAAAATAGTCTTTGTGTGTATGTCTGCCATGATTAAATGCGTATGGCTAAATGGCTAAACAAGCTATAAATATTTGACTTTTTAGCCTCGAGCAAATTCCCCACCCCAGGGCTAACCTGTAGAAAGCAAATGCCAGACCCTGGGAACAAGTACAGTTGAGAATGCCCGACAAACGCCCGGGGGTTTTTGGGCAGCCATGGAATTGATTGAGACATCAATGATACTTTCAAGTTTAAGCATCGCGTTCATAGGTCAAATGACAAACGCCAGGCTAAGAAAAAATTACATTATAAGGCAAGATTCTCTTAACATTCATATTCAGTGACAACTGTAAAACAGTCAATACAAATTGCATTTTTCTTATAACATATAACAATATTGTTACGATATAACAATATAACATGATATAACATGTAACAATATTGTTATGTGGTGCTGGAAAATGTCCGGCAGTGCCAGCAGCACACCACTGCCAGAAAATTTTAGACAACATGTCTTTGCAGGAAATTTTCTTACATTATGCAGGAATTTTGTCATCTTATATACTGGAATGCCATATAATTTACTTGTTGTTTACAAAGCATTGTTTATCACAATGTCCGGCGTCATACATTATCTGAAATCCACATGAGCAGGAAATTTTGTATTTGACTTACCGTACACAGGAAATTTTTATTTTTGGATTTTGCTGCCAGGAAGAAAAATATATTTTCTAGGCCTGTTGTTATGATCTTGTGTCATCAACCTTTCAGGACTGTATCAGGCTTGTTAAACAACCTTGTGACACAAGTGATAATGCCATCAAGCTTGTTGCAAGTTGTTAACAGCTTGTTCCAAACTTGTTACAACAACTTGGAACATGCAGTGCAAAGACAACTTGTTGACAGCTTGTGAACAGATTTGTAACAACTTTTTTGCAGACCTGTAACAACTTGTGCGTTTTTACATATGTAAGCAATTTGGGGGCGGGGTGGAAGAAGGGCAAAAGCGAAAAAATAGAGGGCCTAGCTAGCAGATTTCCCAATTTAAATGCCAAAAACTGTTCCGAATTTGCCCCGCTTGGATATGCCCAATTCTTGCATTACCAAACTGAATTATTTGCAGCTTAACAGCAAATTTAAACCGATACAGGTAACAGGAACTCATTGCTGCCGCAGCGAGCGAGCATTAAGCGAGCGAGCAAGGCAGCAGACTAAAATCATACAGCTACTCAAAATCTCAATCTTGCTAGAGCCGCAAAGCATGTTGGTTGAAAGTCATTTTACCAACATGCAACGCGCGGCTATCAGGGTGGCTATTTGAATTACAGTGCTATTAAATATTTACAATTCTTCACTTTCACGCTGTTTTTAAAAGCAATATTGCACAGTTATAAATCTACAATAGAATTATAAATGTAGTTAATTAATTTGTGAGCGAGTGGTAGTTCAATACAGAAAGTTTCAGACCCATTTTGCATGACATAACTCATATTAAAATCACTAACAGGCGACGAACAGTCGGGGAATTTTTTTCTACAGCTAATCACATGTCAGAAAACAGCCGTAAACAAGGGTCTCTGTAAAGAACAGAAAACGAAACGACCGAATCCGGAAACGACCGAAACTGGAAATTCCCGCCTAATTTCCTGCTTAAAATTGCCTAAAATTTAGCGGTAGAAAGGTGAACCTGCACTGAACCATGCGTTTTATTCATTCATCCCTTATAATAAACAAAGACTGTCAACTATCAAATTGACGCAGGGCGTGAAATGTACAACGACGAAATGTATAAAACAAGTGTGTAAACTCCAAAGATTGATAACATTTTTATATTTATCAATGTTTCGACTATATTTCAATCATCAGGATAAAAAAAGGTATATAACAATAATACGAAGCATTAGCAAGCCGCACAATATATTAAATATAGGCTGCATGAACCGGCATTGTTCAGCAAGTTAATAATATGCAGTAAGATTATTAAATAATTGACAAAATTGTCAGCAGTTAAATAGTATACAACCTTAATACTTTCGGACGATATTTATCTAAATGTTATGCCAGCAATCGAGCATCAACAATATAATTATTTGTTATGCAGGAAATTTAGGCGGGAATTTCCGGTTTCGGTCGTTTCCATTTTCGGTCGTTTCGGTTTCCGTTCTTTACAGAGACCCTGTAAACAACCTAATTAGAACAAAATCTTTGTATTGCTTGTAAACTTGAGTGAAGTATTGAAAATTTAACTCAGTTTTAATACAAGCCAGTAAAATGGAAAAATCGCTGCAAATTCCAGTGTTGTCGCACCAAAGTTGCAGTCAAAATCGCAGGGTGTGTATATTGGAGATTTCACAAAATCGTTGTAGAAATCGCAATGAAAATTGCAAGTGTAAACAGGCCTTTGTGTTTATGGAAGTAATATTCACTAAAGCATAAGCAAGAATATATCAAGTGGAATCTGTTGAATTAATCGCAGTTTTTATAGTGCATGTACAAATACAAATGACAAATACTATCGGATGTCATATTAAGTCTAATACTGCTATATTTCACTATATTTTAGATAGTATTTTAATACGTTTCGCAGTTTTATAGGCTACGCTTCAAATTTTGTATTTGTATATTTTGTATATGCGATAACACATCTTTGATTTGCAATCACTACAAACAGTATTTTAAAACGTTCATGGCGTGTGCTTCTTAAAGGCAGCATTTACTACATTTTAGGTAACCTAGTTTATAATATAGATTTACTATTTTTATTTGTATACACGTCTGAAGAATCGGGTTTTTTATGTACTTGGTGATTTCATTGTAGAATGGCATAGTTATATTTATTTGCTGCTCTTTGACTAAAATGTTTAGCTGTATTATTTCTAAACATGCCGTTTTTGGGAATTGGGTTTGCAACTAGGTTTCAATATCCTACCACGCCATCAGCCCATTGAAAGCATTAGGTCACGTCAGCTAGTTTCCCATCCATTTATTATATTATCCATGGTAGTAAGTTATAGTTGGAAAATCCCCCTTAAAGTTGGCTGTAATCAATTGGCCCATGTGTTTTTTAAGACTTAGTCATTTTAATCCCCCTTAAAGTTGGCTGTAATCAATTGGCCCATGTGTTTTTTAAGACTTAGTCATTTTATTCTACATTTGTGCATGCACATTAACTTCCATTGTCAAAATCAAAGTAATAAACAAGTTAATTGGACTGTGTGAGCCAGTCATTTCATCTCGGCAAATATTTCAGCCTACTTTAAGGACAGCTTTCCAATTCTAGTTTATCCAATTTTTTCGCTGTGCTTCCGTCCAATTGCATTCAGGTGAACGCAGCAGCCATTTAACGATCTCCACCATGTATTTTGGGTAGTTTTCTGGTGACTTGTTAATGCCCTTGAGCCAATACTCGCGCAAGGACCTGTATGAGGCAAAGATTTCGTGGACATGTCTACTCGCTGAGATCAGCTGCCCCTTTTCAACCTTGTAGGCTGCGTTGCACTCCTAGGATATTGTCCTCCAGTTCCTTCCACTGTTGTTCGAAGAATTGTGGGTGTATATTCTTTTTGGAGAGGTCAACAAGTTTCTGCAGTGCCTCCTTCACTCCCGGCATGTTGACGAATCACCCGAGTTTATTACCGTTTTCCACTTCCACGTCAAACCAACATCCATTGGCGGCCATAAGGGCGTAATCCCGGGAACTTGCTTGTAGTTCTTTGGCTGTTGCTTGTCTGCTTGCGTACAGGCATAGGTGGGTGCCTTGGGGGATGGTATCGTGTGGTTGAAGGAAGAGACCAAAACCTGCTCCAGCTATTGTGCTTGGGGCCTTGTAGCACAGGCTCCTATAATGCAGATTACTCGACTATGCGGAAGTGATACGTGGCAGTTTAATCAGTTTCACGGCATTCTTTGTCGACACTTGCACCCTCTTTCCACATGCTGTCTGGTTGTTCTGGTGCGTTTGTGATGTGTGTATGCTTTGTACTCAGCAAAGCAGGAGCTCAGATCAGTCCAATGATTTTGAAGATCCCATGGACGGAAAGGATGCATAAAAACCACCTCTGGCAGATTGAACATCCCCACCTTACATTGCCGCCTGCATGGTGGCGTCTATCTTTGTGTTCATGCCAGTTACATAAAATGACATGGTGTATCCAGCTGATGCCAGTTTTATTGCAAGATTTTCCAAGTCACCCATCTCGTTTTTAAGCCATATGTGTGCGAGGGCACGTTGGTAGCGATTGTAACGCACACAGGGCTTTCCGTCGATGTTCTCCTCATCGCATTCCAGATATATCTACATAGAAGGAAGGAAAGAGACATATAGATGATTTATAATTACAAAAATTGATTTTTGGTTTGGGACAACTGTCCTTAGTATCCAATTGACACAATGCAATGCATTACACCATACTATTGATTATTTATTATTATTGATGGGTCTTGCTTAGATCATAATATATATGACGTTTAGTGACATTAATGGTCATAATATGAAAATTTCCTTGAATTGTGTCAGTACAACACAATTTCCTGACCACACTACACTACAATACAATGCAAAAACGAATGGAATTGGAAGCCTCTAAAACAAACATTTAAGAGAAACAGGATTATTTCCATGCCCAAAATAAGTACTATTTATAAAATGAGCGAGTGGCAGTGTATAAATACAATGCTAAATAAATATAAATCATCTATTGGCGAAATGATTTTAAAAACAAGCATTGCCTTAGCCGAGAAAATCAAAGTTAAGATTTATGTAAACCAACATGAATCTGTATCGTAGATGCAAACTCTTTCACACCCGTGATTTCTTTTTTGTGTTTTCTTCATGAATTAATGAGTTTTTTAGGAAATGATAAAATGCCATTATCTTTAATAAACATGTTTCAAACTAAAACTAATTATACGTGTGATTTGCGAAGTAATAAGAATAATTATTCTCTTGATAAAGCTGATTCAAGCTTTATGAAAATAATTGGAGACAGTTGTAGCTTAGACCTAATTGGCATTTATACCAGGTTTACAAAGTTTTTCTGATTTTACTATCAACTTTTACTTTATCTTTACTTACAATCCGTCACCGTTACTTGACGACTGCTTTAAGCTGATTGGTTAATTTTACATTCCATTGTTTTTATTCCAACCAATCAGATTAGTAGCATTTTAGATTGCAAGTAAAGATAAAGTAAACCTTGAATTATGTATATATTTATATACCTCTTTCGCCTCGAACACCATCTGACGGACTGCCCGCAACGACTCCAGGCCTACATGCCTCGTTATGACGTGATACATTACTGCCGTTGGTGTGGCTGTTGATATGGTGGGTGGAGACATGGTCGTGGTCGATTGTGCAAAATAATACGCATTTTCTAGCGAGGATGAACTCAAGCCGGCGAACCTGGATTTCACGTTCAGAGCCCTCATCTTGTTGTCCATGCAATGTAGTGGGCGATCCTCAAAACTCGGAGGCTGTGCATCGGAGACTTTGCCGTTCTCTTCCAGTTGATCGTAAAATCTGTGGAAAATACAATATATGATGGTGAGCACGTCATTACATTGTCATTTGTAAATACTCCACATTCGTGAACATTCTCAGCATTGCGCATTGCTGTCTGGAAAATCCCGTCGATATAGCTGTTTCAAACCGTGACTCCAAAAAGTTGTTCCTAATCCATTTTTGTATTGTTCCCTATCAAGTTTGTTTTGTTCCTAGTTCATGTTTTATTCCTTCCTGATCAATAATTTTGTTTTGTCCCTAATTAATATTTGCTTTGTTGCCCCTAATTAATTTTGTTATATACTCACTCATTGTCGAACTGCACGCATGCAGTGCATTTGTCGCATCCACATTTTGATAGCGACTCTCCATACAGGATGTACTGCATGTCATTTCGATCACGTTGCAGCTGGTCCAACATTGCGCCTATCCTTTTCTCTTCATTGCCCTCATCGTCCATGTGCTTGTCGTGGACAGCACGCACCATGCACCCAAGTGCATGCTGTGAGCAATTCGCGACACAGTTCTGCAGGGCAACCAGCTGAAGCATATGCGTGATAACCACTTCCAGCTCATCGTCCTCCGTGATCCTAACAGATTTGGCGTGTATCTCTCGCATCCCGCAGACAAGGTGCTGGTCCAGGGTTTCCCATTCATTAATTTCCTGGAAGAATAGGAACAACTCCTTGTGGGTTGGGGGATGGTCTTTCGCCCTTCATCCAAACGCTTGATCGCCATTTCCCGCTTCGTACCACTCGCCGAAATCGTAAACACTGAAGTGAACGAACTATGTAAGTTTTATACAATTGAATTAAACCCAAAACGTAATGGCCCCCTGTTCGCGAAACAAAATCTAGAGAAATTAGTCGAAAGAATATATTGTTTTTTATATTTCTGTATCCATCATAGGAATGCATACAGAAAAATGATAAATGATCAGAAAAATGTTAAATGGCCTGTCCGCCATCATTAATTATGGGTAAATGTTATAGCTATAGTGATGTCAAAAGCATGTTTGCGGATATAATAGTTTTTCACATCATTTCAAAAGTACCTTCAAATGTGACAAACTAATTTTTTATTGCCAATATTTCTTTTGTATTAAAAGTTTGAGCTGTATTAAAGAGTGAGGTTTTTGGGTTTTTTTTTTATCTAATACCTATTTTAACTAATGTTTACCCCAAAAGCAGATGTTGCTTATCTAGGGGGTTTACATTAAATTATTTTCATCACACACACACACAAACAGGCATATTAAACAATAGTCAGAGAGAAGAGATCAGTATTAACTAACCCAAAAAGCAAACAATTATCTTTATAACTTAATTTTCCACAGTCATGCAAGAAACTACTAACTTTTTCGCTATTACTACTCTCCAACCATGCTTGGCCACATAATTGTGCAGCATAGGTAAGCAGGACACTTCGTTGAGCAGCAAAACGGGGACATTTTAAAAGTTAATGTTTAACAGTTTCTCTTTCAAGACTACATTCACACAATGGTGAATCACAACAGTTAATTCCATACAAATAATCGTTAAGTGCACAAAATCCTAATCTAAGTCTAGTATGTAAAACAGAAGCCCTTCTCGTCAATGAGAAGTTAAATAGCTTATTATATCTTGGCATACAAAATACTTTCCGAACATTCGCTTTAAAAACTGGTAATGAAATTGAATTTCTAATATCTAAATCAAGATCATTCCATAAATCAACAGTAGAAGGAAAGAACAAGCTTCTAAACTTTTCACTTTTACACATAAAAGAACTAATATTTTGTCCTGATCTTAGAGGAATATATGCCCGCTCTTTTACCAAATCTGGTAAGAGTTCAACTAGGTATGTAGGAGCAAGCCTATTGACAATCTTGTAAAAATATGTTTATTTATTTTCCTTCTTACGCTCAATTCCTCCCAGGCTAGCTCTTCACAAAGTCCAGAAGCACTAGTGCCCTTTATTGCCCCAGCAACAACCTTGGCTGCTTCATATTGAACACGTTCAAGCAAATGACTATTCCCAAGAGTACAATTGTGCCAAATTACATTTGCATACTCCATAGTTGGTCTTATCAAACGTTTGTATAAACAAGCAAGCGTTGATCTTTCAATCCTAAATTTTAACGATTTTAACATATTTAATAATTTGCAAGCCTTTTCATAGATTGTTAAAATATGAGTATTCCAAGACAAGTTACTTTGGGGAACCTACCTACTACCGATCCTTGGGGAACCCCTGAACTGATATTTTTCCACTCAGAAGACTGCCCATCAATAACAACTCGTTGCTTTCTATTTTGTAAATAACTTTCAATCCATTGTAAAAGAGCATTTCTAATCCCAAGTGCTTCCAATTTCTTTAACAATCCAGCATGCCAAACTCTATCAAATGCCTTACTAATATCCAAATAAACAGTTCCTACTTCTTTCCCACTTTCAAAAGCATGATAGATTTGGCGAACAAAATACAATAATTGATTTACTGTTGAATCACCTGGTCTAAATTCAGATTGAAACTTGTACAAAAAACCTATTTCCAATAGAAAATTATAAAGTCTAATAAAGAGTATTTTTTCACATATTTTTGATAAACAAGGTAACAGTGAGACAGGACAATAATTTGTTTTTATTTGACGATTATCTTTTTTGAATAAAGGTATGACATTAGCCAATTTCCATTTAGAAGGATATTTACCGAGTGCAAGGGATACATTTATAAATTTAGTAAAAAACTGATACAACCCAGCCGAACATATTTTAATAATCTTATTCCCAATTCCATCGCATCCACACGCCTTTGAAGTATCAACATTTTGCAATAAAGTAAAGACTTCCACTTCTGTTACCTGGACATTAGAAAGAAATGCGGCATTTTGATAGAGAGGTAAATCAGGTGGAATAATAGAATCAGACCCAGGTAATTGAGATTGTGCAACAAAATAATCATTAAAAATACAAGTTTTTTCTTTTGAATCAGTTATTAAAATGTCATTTTCAACTATAGTGGGAATTCTGGAAACATTCATGGATCCACAAAGGCGTTTTGAAAGTGACCACCATGACTTAATATTTATTGCCGGATCACTTAATTTTTTATTTACGTTCTGGTAGTAACGTTTTTTTGCTTGTCTAATCACATTTGTTGTAAAATTACGCTGTCTACGATAGGATTCCCAAGAATGGGCTGTATGCATAGCATTATGAATACGAGGTAGACGATCACGTTTACGAATTGCCTGACGTACTTCACCACTTATCCATGGTTTATCTGTTGGTCTAATAGTAACCAATTTCAAAGGAATGTATTTCTTTACAATATCTCGGAATTGAGAAATTCATACACGATAAACATGATCTATATCATATACATTATTTAAGAGTGGATTCCAGTCAGTTTCCAAAATTTCCTTATTTAAAGCTGAAACATCAACATTACTGAAGTTCCAGACCTCTCTTTTATAAGAATGACATTTATATTGAATATTCATTTGAGCAAAAATAACAGAATGGTCACAATTGGATGGAGGACTCAAAGTTCCCATATCAATAAAAAAACTAGGACAACTAGTAATCACTACATCCAAAATTGTAGCTTGCTGCTGAGTTATTCTAGTTGGTTCTGCAATCATTTGAACTAAATTATTTCCTTCTAAAAAACTCTGTCACCAATTTCCAGCATCAGTACTATCTTGTGGATTCTTTATATTATAATGCGAATTCAAATCCCCTAGAATTACCAAATTATAATTTCTGACATATTCTATCCAGCATTATTTGAAAATTATTATAAAAAATAGACAATGAAAAACGATCATTATCCGGAGGTCGATAGATAGCCAACACCGCATAGAAAATTGTGCTGCTTTAAGCGAAACTCAATCCAAAGTAACTGAAAACCGGGAATTTCCAAATCATTTCTTTGTTTCACAACAAGTGAATCTGATGTAAAAAATGCAACACCCCCTCCCTGTCTACCTTCTCTATCAAGACGAATAATTTGATTGTACCCGGGAATTGAAAAACATTCACTAGAAATGAGTTTATTCAACCACGTTTCAGATACTGCAAAAATATCAAAATTATTTTCTTTAATCAAGAAAGAAATTTCTTCAAACTTTTCTCTAATATTCAAACTTCGAACATTTAAGTGCCCAAGACTAAACGATGATGCCGGACCCGGGTTTAACTGAACATCATTAGATAAAATTATTCTAATATAAAAAATAAACAGCATAATATATAAGAACCTTTCAACTAAAAGAATTCGGTTAACAACAAAATTATAATTGCAAATGGAATTTTAACAATATTAAACATCCCGATTGCCGCTCTATACACCGTTAAAATAATCCCCATCGAACAAATCAATAAATATAACATAACCAAAACTTACCTCCTGCTGCACACTAATAGTACGTATAACCATACAAACAAACACATACAGGTCTAATATAAAGAAAATCGACATTAAATTAAGCAGTTAATTGCCAATACAGTTGGCTTACTAAATATTTAAAGCAGTTCATATGTTGTAAAGTCCGCAGTTGCTTTGATTATAAAAATTTTGGCGTCAGAAATTCTTTTAACAAAAATTTTGCTGTCAGTTGTCCAGGCAGATGCTGCATTTAAACATTCTTTCCTTGCAGAATAGAGAAGTTTCTGATTGATTTTTGTAAGGTCTTTGTTCACATAAAAGTTGGATTTCGAATGGAATAAATCTTTTCCTTTCCTAAGAATTGCAATTTTGTCCTTGTGTGCCTTGAACCGTACAATTATTGCGCCCGGCTTGTTATCATTAGGTTTACTGACTCGATGAGCCCTATCGATATTCTCGTCAGTAATGGCAACACCGAGTTTCTCATTGAAAAAATTTAAAATTTTCTTGACACAATTCTCGCCTTTCTCCTCGACAAAGCCCAAAATACGAACATTATGGCGGCGAGAATATTGCTCGTTGTTATTCGCCATGCTTAATGCACGAGTTAGATGAGACTCTAAAGTTGCCACCTTTTCCTCTAAAACAGAAATCTTTTCATTAATCGGTTCAACCATGCTGACCAATGCTGCACTTACTGCCACTTGTATAGTACTTTGTAAAAGCTGTTGGAATTCTTCGGACTTAAGGATAGCTTCGATCTCGACTTTCATGGCTGTCGCGGCTCCCTTGCTTCTTGTCAAAGACATTAAGGATAGCTTCGATCTCGACTTTCATGGCTGTCGCGGCTCCCTTGCTTCTTGTCAAAGACATTTAACTCAATTTTTTGCTTGAATATGTGCCAGAGTATTTTATTCTAAGCCAACCAATACCAGCAACAATTAAGAACTAAAACATATTCCAATATTTGGCAAAATGCCTCAAGTTTAAGAAGGAAAAAAAGTTAAGATTTAGCAAGAGCTCAAATACATGTGTGTGCTCGTTCAATGTTGATCCATAAAGCTGGGGTGGACTGGAGTGATTACTTCTTCTGATCTCCAGTCCATAACTGGAGTGATCAATACTGCTTCTAATCTGTAGTTTTGAAAGCTCGAAAGCTCATAATATAACTTCCTGACACTTTCAATGCTTATTCAATCCTATCATAGTATAATACACCAGTTCCGTATTATATCATAGAATTGAATAAACACTGATAGGTATCCTATCAAGTTATTCACACAAAGACAATTAATTGACAATTTGATTCTTAATACAAACCATTATCAAAACTACTTGAAAACTTTACATGAACTTTAAAGACGTTCTTATATACACTTGAATATAATGTGAACTGTTCAACAGATGTTCATCAATGAGTTCTTTAACATTAGTTCAATTAATTGTTGTGTACACCAAACCAGTCCTGCTTTTGCTGTGGTGACCAATTGGTCTCGTCCGATTCCATTAACCAGCTGACAATGCTGGCCATTTGGGAAGCTGTCTGGCTTGCATTGAATAAGTGGAAGCCAGTATTCACGCAGGTCGCCGTACTGGGCAAATAACTTGTGGGCCTCTTCCGTTCTTGAGACGTCTTTTGCTGTGACAAGGACAAGCTGCTTGTATGCCAAATTTGCTCTTTGGGCATCAGCGTCATTGATTTATTTCCAGTCTTCCTCTCGAATTTCGGGAAATAAGCTCTTTCGACTGCACTCGCGAACTTCCGCTAAGGACTCACACACATGCAATTGGTTGGCAAACCTACCGAGGCACACTCCATCCTGCTTTTCGGCATCGAACCAAAGTTTTGCCTTTCCTGTCAGGATAGCATAATCCCTTGAGGTACCGGTGGCATTCATAGCCTCTTGCGTTGTGGTGGTTGGTATGGGTGGATGCAGTTTTAGGAATAATGGAATTTAGGAATAATTTTATGAATCAGCTGGCCTCGAGCCACTCCTTCGATTCAGCCAGTTCGACATAGTATCTGTTGCTGCTGTTCCCTGTCAAGTCTGTGCCTGCTTTGCCGAACCAGAGGGCCTCGGATTGGTCGATGTTGACATTTCGAATCTGAACGGGTTCGCTGGCAGTGTTCCCGTCCTTGATGTCCCAAGGCAAAAATCCTGGCTGCCTGATCTCGTCTGGGAGTCGAAACATTCCTTTACCATGCTTTCTGGCAATGTCCATGCTGTGCTTCACATGATCGTGGATTCTGTACTTGAAGCAAGGGAACAAGTAGCCTTCTTCCGCCAAAAATACCGATAAATACACCAATTTGTCCTTGTCTGTGGCCACGTCTCTCTTAATCACCTGTTCGCACAAGACACGCCCATAACGAGGGGAGTCGATTTCGACCATGGGCATGAAACCATCTTTCTCACATGTTCTGACGAGCAGGTTGATTTCTGTCGCTTTTAAGAGGATTTTCCGTGCCATTCTCATTGCCTCCATCCCAACTTTGACTGTTCCCATGCTTGTCAACAGCTCACCGCGAGACTGAGATGTTGACTCATTCGAGGTTTTGTCGCCTGTGGCGCTCATAGATGGCTCTTTCCCCTGGCGTGACTCGCCGCTCATGACCAAATTCAGACAGATTGAAACCACGCTTTTCCCGTACCCTTTGGTGTCTCTTTGACATGTGGACTTTTCAAGGCTTTAGAGGACTGCCCTTACCGCTTCCTACTCTTGGCATGGGACGTTTGCACTTCAAGGGAATTACTGGTGACTTCTCGACTTCTCTTCAACTGCGTGTTTCAATTCCTCATCCATATTGTCACTTTGAAACACTCCTGGAGATGAAAAATGGAAAAAAAATTAAAAAGTGAAAAATGCTCCACAATGTTGTAAATGATTGGCTCAATGGACTATTAAATAATTTTTATTTTATTGTATTATATTGTACCTTTTCTACGGTCGAAAAGAAAGATATAGAATGTTTTTATTCCATCAGCAAGTCTTTATCTTGTCGTCTTCGCCATCTTCCTGTAATCTTTCTATGTTCTCTTCAATTGATCTTACGACGCTACGCACATACTCTAATATTTCAGCTTTATCCATAACTGTGATTGGACATATAGCCCGATGTGAATAAATTTTGCAACATGTCTCGCTTTATATACGATCTCATGAGGTCAGCGGGAATTCCCTTCTAGCGCCATCGCTGTGCAGAGGCGCTAGAAACATGCCATATATGGAAATGCCGTATCGAAACGAAATGGTCGCTGCCCTATTTGGTCTTGTAAACAAATTGCTTTGAATTTTTGGGTTGTTTGATTCAGAAATAGTGTTCTTGAGTATTTGTATATTCATACATTATTTATACCAAATGATGTCATGTTTCATTCCCCATATTAGTATAAATTGAAACTTTTATATGATGCAATGATATGAATATAAATTTCAAAATTCCCCTTTATTTTGCAAGATTATTAAAGTCCATAATTTGTACATTTTGTAATGAACAATCTCGCCTATTTTACACTTCACATTTACATATTTGCTCCTGTTTGCAATATCACAACTGTTCTAGGACCCGAAATGTAAATAAATTTAATAAATCACATTATCGAAACATATCTTTAAAGTCCAGCATTGAATTAACCAATTGTTTTACACATGCTCTGAACTATAAATTAATAAACCTGAAATTTGCTCAGCCAAATATTCTACAACCTGCCCAGACTGCAAAGAAATAGTATATTTTTATTTCCAATATTTTACAATTTGCATTACAGTTATTAATGTTTTAATATTCGACGTGAAGCTGAAATAAACATTTAGACTATTATTTAATATGTCTTCCCTGCATCAAATTAACTTGCCTGCTGCTATGCAATTGAATAATATTGTATGATTCGAATTGCCCGGCTCGGCCGTGATTCTTTCAATTGGAGAGCTGGCCTCCTGGTGTAAAGGTCATGTAGGTATAGATTTGAAATGAACTTGAAAATATGATTCAAACTTGTCAAAAAAATCCTCTCCAAATTCCTGCGACATATATATGCAGAAATGCAGTAGTGTGTGATCATATATTAGCTAGTATATAAGGCAACTATAATCCCCCAGCCTCAAACTTGTCAAAAAATCCTCTCCAAATTCCTGCTACATATATATGTAGAAATGCAGTAGTGTGTGACCATATATTAGCTAGTATATAATGCAACTATAATCCCCCAGCCCCCCTCCTCCAAAACCCCTCCCCCCTCCTCCAAAACCAGACAGAATCACAGGTGCTATGCATGCTAACCGTGTGATGTGTTTGAAGCACAGTGCGCTAAGGGAATATATATTTCCATAATAGGAATGTTGAAATTTTTAATCTAATTAATCTCTAATTCATTCATCTCTAATTAATTGAGATCTAATTGATCCATTTCAGACTGATTATGAAGCTTAGGGTTAGGGTTAATTTTATCTATTAATATGATATTTTCATGAACTGTTATCTAATTTAAAAATACTCTTACACAACTGTAAAATTGATTAATTGAATTGCAATCTTCCACAAAAACATGTCGACATATTCTAAATAATTTACAGGGGGAGCCTAAAATTATTTTCTGTTTTGTTACTCTGGTGTACGAGACACAATATGTAAAGTAACCTGGGATTTTTTGAGGTAGAAATTGTAAAGAATAGAAGGATAAAACTCCCGCAAAAAGTCTAAAAATAATCGTCTTTAAGGCATGTGAGGAGTATAGTTATGTATTTTAAGTTTAAGCAGAAACCATTATTGTTTCTAGTTCATGATTTTGTAGCAAAAATCCAATTTGTACTTTAGTTGCTTGTGAAATCAAAGTCTGTTTTGACTGAAATACTCTTAAAGCTACCCAGTTGCTTTTGACAATGAAAATTATGCTTTATTTAATCCTTGAAATCAATAAAATTTTGCAAACGTATTCTTTCTTTGACCGATTTGAATTGATTGGTACAGAAAGTGTGTACTTATGGGAGTCTGGTACTAGTGACATAATCTCGCCTCCATATCCAACAAACTAAAATAACATTCCCGCAAATTATAGTGAATCTCTTCTTTCAATACCGTCTGCTAATATAGGGATTTGTTTTAATTCATGTTTAGGGACATGGAGAATTTAAATTTCATCTTAAGAGGGGAGGCGAAACTGTATTGTTTCATCGAAGTATGTGACAAGCTCTTCCACTCATTCTCGAGAAGTGCAGTTAAACATCATGACAATATATGCCGCCACGTTGGAAGAAAGACGTGCTTTCAAAGCATTAAATCCGAAGCTGAAATCGACAGTGTTTGGACTCTTGCATGAAAACGACCTCAATCTTTTAGTTAACGAAAGCAAACACAAACACAGCAAAAAGAAACTCGATGTAACCCAACCTTGTGACATTGGATGTTTATCAACAACCTCCGGCATGGCAAACTACAGCCTTGTTGAATTCACAGACGAAAGTTCGGATGATGAACAACTTACGCCCGGTATCGCTGTTGCTATGTACACTTCGTCCACTCTTAAAAATTATTCGCACCTAGTGCACGTAATCAAGAGATTGCTTTGCCCATTCGTATGCCTACTGCGACTGCCATATCATCAAACGTGACATAGCACTAATAACCACCAATAAAGAACCACTCATATGGTCAGCGGCTGCAACATCTTCAAGAAACGCCATTGAAATTGCTGAAGCTGGCTCATCAATCAATGTCAACGAATCTGCGCCTGCAATACCACCAATCAAGAACCAGTTGTATGGTCAGTGGCTGCAACATCTTCAAAAGATGCCATTGCTACCATCCTAACAGCGCCTAAAAAGAGTTGGACACCATACAGGCTAAGTAATGAAGACGCTGGTGTTTTCGTGAACGAACAGGTAAAATTCCTTCTAAACTTCTATACAAGTAGATCTGAATGCTAAATGCAATGGCCCTTCGTTGAGTCAACAAACTAAAGACAAATTAGTGGAAAGACTTTATTGTTTTTTGTCTTTTGCAAGTGAATTAGTAACAAATTAGATCTAACTTTAGCTCTTTGTAACGACAAAACGTTAATTTCGGAATATGTAAATTATTTGTCTAAAGTTAGAGAATTAATGCCAAACATGATATGCGCACATTTAACTACAATAATTAACGTTGTGAAGTATAACCATCGTGACGATTGGAGCCAAGGCTTTTCTAACCTGCAGGGGCCGGTTGTTCAAAGGTGGGTTAGCGCTAACCCTTGGTTAAAATTTAACCTGCTGTTTTAGTTTGTGTATTTCTGCACATCTGTTTATTTCAAAACTTCAGAGAAGTAAACTCCTATCGATCCAGACAAGATCTCTGAAGAAATATTTCCAAATTTATAGACAAGCTGTGAGGAAGTTTGCTTTGAATTTTAGGTTAACCTAGGGTTAAGTTAACCCAGCTTTGAATGACCGGCTCCAAGTCGTTTCAGCAGCAGCTAGGGCAGCAAGTGCGTATAACCTCGTGGTGTTCAAAGGAAGGTATATGCATGAAACCATCCTCGCAGAAATTTTATTTTAATCACATTTTAGATACTATCAGGAATTTAAGACGTAAGATATTTTCTAGTACGGGCATTAAGAACGCTAGGCATCTTCATGACTTTGTAATCCTATCAATGTATTTGAGAGTCAATCCAGGCAGGTCGAAAGAAATACGCATGTTGTAATTGCTTTTAAGAATGACAAGACCGTCTCTTTGATCGAAGACAATTATAAGACCGTCAATTCTACTGGTGCCCGCAATTTTGACCTTTCAGAAGATGAAATGTTAGTATATTATTTACATCAATACAATCTAGCCAGGCCTACTCTTTTGCAAGCTGAGTCACATAACTATTTTTTCTTGAATACTTCGGGAGACCCATTTAAGAATAGTTCCAGTTTATGTGTATATCTTGGAAATTTATTTGAACGAGAGGTCTCAGTTAGAGTAAGCACAACCTCACTTAGGCATGCTATAGTTACATACTTTCAGTCGCTTGAAGAGTCGAAAGACGTCCAAATTAGAGTGTCGCTTGCCACATTGATGAAACATAGCACTCGTTACCAGCAACAAGTTTATGATGACACCACACAACAACAGAAAACTAAAAAGGCTAGAGATGTATTGAACAATAAACTTGCCCCAGATATATTTGGCGAAGCAGATATCATAGTGTCAGAAGACAGAGAAAGCGTGCTTGCAGTATCCGATGGCGATGAATTTGAGCTTAGACCAGCTATAGGCGACATTTGCGTGTTGCTCGATGGCGCATCCACAGCTGACGACGTAGCGTTTTTCATAGCTAACGTTGCTAGGTTTTTACTAGCGATGGCTGCGAGCCTCTTTTAGTACATGTAGCGAAGGTCAAAGGTTCTGACACGCTATATAGACTCGCGTCTGGCAAAGTGTGGAAGGAAAGAATTGAAAGTTTATTTTACCCAATCGACATTGCATATAACTACTCTGAACGTGCATATGAACTCCGAACTGGCGCAAAAGATATATGTAACGCGGTTAAGGGAATGTAGATTATTAGAATACATGCAAGATTATTGTGTGTTGCATGTCTACATTAATTGATGGTGCGCATATTGTTAGTTTGGAAATGAATGAAGGAGCCCAGCAACCACGGTTGACAAATAAAAAATTATCAGTTTGCACTCAATCATCTTCAAAACATATAAATTAATTTCAAATGGTATTTAAATGGTAATTTTAAGTTTCAAATGGTAATTTTAAGTATTTCGGTTATTTCCCCTGGACGTTTCAATTAGCAAATTAGAACATTTTGCATGCTGATGCCATGTAAACGAGACTCATTGATCTTGCTTCATGGACAAAATGTCATTGAGAGGTTTTTGTTGTTTCCAAAGAGATAAAGTGCATTCATTTCGCGAACATTGTGATTTACAATCGCCAATCCAATATTAATGAAAATGTGTCAAAAATTAAGTTTGCGGTCTACAGTTTGCGTCGAGCATGGTAAAAAATTAAACAAATATAACTATGTGAAAGCCTTTTTAAATGTAGACGTTTAGTAGATGTATAAATTGTCCTTAGTAACGAAAAAACACTGTACCAGTGCTGTATGTTTTGTTCATACAATTTTGAAATAAAAGTGATATAAGAGCATATGTCTGTAACGGTCGAGAAACTGGGGACAGTTGCGAAAAATCAGACTTGAATTTATTTCACTAAAATAACCCTTCTGGATAGGTATTTCAGAAAACATGATCGAAAAGTCGCAGCGCGATTTCATTTTTATAAAATTTCAATAGTTTAATAAATCGGTTAAAATTTTGTTTTTTTCCCAATTAATATGCACGAATTGAGAGCCAACTTAAACAATAGAAAGACGACATGGAAAACAATCAATCCAAACCATCCTTAGCATGAAGCTAACTTAATATTGTATCTTCAATTTGTACTAATACATTTTAATCAACTGTTTCTTCGACACATATCTGTAGCCCCATAAAAACCCTCATTATTTTGTGGTCAATCGACAGTCAAATTTTTAACGAAATTTGGACTCAAATAACTCTGCTGGTACCTTACAAATCGAAAACAGAGCTACATCACATTAAAAGATATCTCTTCTCGTGTCCCTGAACCGAAATTCAGCTTCTACAAATAAAACGCCAATCGAGGAGCGAAGTTTAATGGGAGGTGGTCAAGCATGAAATGTTATACTAATTAATTTCAAGCGCTGACATCAATATGCAAATTGCACGAGCATGAAAACCTTGTCACGATAATATTTCGTCACAAAACGTGTTGGTGAAACAAAATAAAATGTTTTTCTAGGTTTAAAAAGTTACTATATAAATCGCTACTCACTATAAATCATGAAAAATGACAATAAACAAGCTAGAAGGAAAGGACACAACCGGTCCAGAACAATTTACATTCAAAGAAACTGTATTAACGACGTGTGTATACGTTCTACTGAGATTATAAGTTGCCAACACAGTTTCCCGCTCCAAAACGAAACTATTAATTGTTGTCTTGATATGCGAGACTTTATATGTTTTACTAAGTGTTGAGTAACAAGTAAAAATCTGTAAAAAGATAAGGAAAGCCAATGGCAATGAATTAGTCTTTACTATAGTTGTGTTGCTATATACTGCTCAGAATTTTCCCACGCTAGTAAACAGTGTCAGTACGGTACCGTAATTTGCTTAGTTGACAAATGTCATTTACAATATTGTATCGATCGGTATCGATCTGGCCCACTCTTCAAATATATATATACCTTTCACCAGATTAATTGACGTGTTCTTAAATCTAAAACGGATTAGACGCAATGTATTTCTAAATGCAACACAACTCAAACAATAACAAACATTACAATCACAATAACAATCAAAGTTAATAATTAAACTTAGCTAGTCTTAAATAAATTTCAAAACTCTGTGCCTTTCAGTAAGAGTTGATATTCCTTGTTAGTTTCTTTTACTGCATGGACGATGGCGTTTATTTGCGGCTTTTCAGAGCTAGTTGGCGATAGCTCTTGTGGAGTCAGTTCAGAATACCCTGAACAGTTAAAATGTATTCTATTGACTGAATGTCAAAAAGATATTTCCAGGCATCTACAGATATATGGTATTTCTGAAGACCAGTCTCTTTGTAGTGAAATGGCGTTGATTCTTGCTCGTGCAGGTAGCATAACTCATATTTCTAACAATATCTTTGCTATCATATATATATATTTAGTGAAGAACTTTTTAATTTCATCAGGTATATTTGTAGTTGATGAATCGCACAATTGTATTACTATATGCCCTAAACACCGAAGCGAATACAGGATTCGATGGCGATGCCGTAGAGCGCGATGCTCGGTACCTGAATCCCTGGCTGCACACAAAAATTCAAATGTTAAAGCCAATAAAAGAATACTGTGCCTGCAATCATCACTGATTTTGAAAAAGACAGGATTGATCGTAGCCGTTGGCTCACGTAAGTATCATTTTTGTACATTTCCTAGAATTAATGCTTCGATTCAACGCACGTTGGTTGCATGCTCTCCTCTGTAAAATTAAACTGCATGTACAGTATGCATTTCCCGATCGAATAAGAAACCTGTTTACTCTGAATAATTGCGGAAAATATAATTTAAAGTACACAAAATTAATAATTTGTTTCCTGTCTGCAAGAACTAAATAACAAAGCGCAGTGCAAAGTCAAAGAACAAAGGAAACAATTGTGATAGGGCTTGTGCGTATATTTGAATTATAATATTAATTTTGAAACAAATGATAGCGATATTACATTTATTAAACGACGTTTCGATGCTACAGCGTGCATCATTTTCAAGTTATAGTAATTACATATATTGCGTTGATTTTAATTAAACCGTTCAATTATAATATTGATCTATTTAAGTAATTATAGTTTTTTCGTTGTATAGCAATATGCATAACATGTGCTGCCTATCTGAAAAGCATTCGAGACAACGAAGCTGAAAATGTCGATGAATCTGAGCCAGGTCTTATTGAGGTAAATAACTTACGATTGACTGGCTGATCCCTGCCTTTCCCAACAGCCACTTCGCGCGTCGCCTTCCTGCCTGAATAGTTCATGTATTATATTTCAACATTCTGGCCCTGGGTATGAGGCAGGGCACTATAAGGCCCTTTGGGATCCCGAACTGCACGCAGGATACAAAGTTAATAGTTTTTATTCGTTTAGTAGTGAAGAAGCGCTAATATGTCATCACAACAAATCATTCGAAAAGTTGAACGACTTTTTATTAGTTTCTAATATTCCTCCCATTCAAAGACGATGGATGAGCTGGGATGAAATAAGTGAGAAAACAAGGCAACGATATACAAGGAGAGGTGCTGAAATTCTAGCTGCTGTTCTTCAAACCATATCTCCTGAAAATGCTGGATCGATTTGGCAGGCTGTATCGTCATCTTCTACAATCAATAGGCTTTTTGGTATAAGTGAAGTTACAATGGCTGACCAACGTTATTTAAATGTTTTAGCTGAATCATATAAGAATGCGTCGAGCTGGGAAACCCGCAAGCAAATCCTATCTATAATGACTGATTTAGCAAGCTATTCTGTAATCTCATCCTTCATTCCAGGTATCACTAAATACAGATACACGGCAGCAAATTTACATCGTTTGCAGTTCGGTCACGGTGTTCCAGTTCCTGCCCAAACATCCGTTCGTGTCAGAGTAGATTTAAAACAGCTTGACCACTTCCTATCATTTATAACTAGCCCACATTTGGTTCAAGATCTTCCTTTTGGTCAAAAGCACCTCACGCTTTCATCTGGCAAAATCTTAGAAGTACCTAATGTGATACGTACAATGATACCACGACGGATTGTAGAACAGTACAGTAGATGTTGCGAAGAAACTAATTTTCAACCATTTAGCGAAAGTACAATGGTTCGCGTATTATCAGAATGCAGTGCGTCTGTCAGAAAATCACTTCAAGGTCTTGATTATTTCGCTGCAGATGGATCACGGGCCTTTGACGAGCTATTGGCACTAATTCCCAAGCTTGTTGAATATGGTGCTACAGATAGGGAATGGGAAGTGAAAACAGCAGAAAATCTAAAGACAGCCAGACTTTACTTGAAAGGAGATTTTAAGGTACACTAGACAAAAATTATTACTTACATTCGTCATAAGGGACTGCTCAAAAAGTACAGGAGATTGGGTCTTAGGCATTCCCCTAATTTGAAACTGAAAACGTCCCATAATATAGCATTCACATTCCCCCACCGAAAATTTTGTTTCCCGGCTCTCTTTAAAAGGAAAAAAATAGGGAGTTGCCCATCCTATTTGTGGCCAACAAGGGGTGGGCCAGGAAACGAAATGCACCATGCCAAAGAGGGTTTGCCAGCCACCTATTGCACTTTATATAGACCAATATTTTTTTTTTAATCATTTTCCTACCAGGTGCATCTTGACAATGCTGATGAAGTAGCAGATCACTGTTTAGTCCTTTCCCTTAGTGACAGTGGAGATACTGACTTCCAGGAAAAATGTAATCACAAACACGATGCCGTTTGTGAGCAGTGCCTAGCTCTTGAAGAAACTTTGAAAGACGTCGAAGGATGCTTCAAAGCGGCAGAGTTTCCATCCGTTGATGAGAGATGACGTGCACTACACTGTACGATCAGCCGTGCTTGCCATCAATTCATGGAAATGCCACATACTCATGTCTTCGAAACAGGATCAAGCACGACTCGATGTTCTTAAGCTTCTCGATGAGAAGATGGTATTCATTGTCAATGATTGGGCAATGAACTTTTGCCCCAGAGATATCGAGAATCCCAGCAAGACTGGTTTGGAAAGCGTGGCATTTTGTGGCATATATCTGTTGTATACAGACGTAATTGTGGCAAACTACAGTGGCAGTGTTTCGTACACATCATCCAATCATGTAGCCAAGACAGTCCAGCAGTGGTTACCGTAATGGAGGATGTACTTAGAGCCCTGAAGCAAGAATATCCCGAAATCACAACAGCCTACTTTCGACAGGACAACGCAGGTTGTTATCACTCGGCGACAACAATCCTGCCCCAACACAAAGGAGCAGCAGATCGTTTAGCAGCAACATGTAAAAACCATATTCGTGCTTATATAAATGAAGGCAATGATGTACTTACGGCAGAACAACTCAAGGAGGCCATTCTCTCACATGGAGGTATACATGGCGTGTGCATAAAACACACGTGAGTGTACCGAGAAAATTCCAGGCATCAGTAAGATGAACAACTACAAATTCATGTCAACCGATAAAATCAAAGTCTGGCGTGCCTATAAAGTGGGTAAAGGAAAGATCATCAAAACTGCAAAACCGTCATTCGGTCAGTTAACTAATTCATCAATTAATTGATTAATTATTTCATTCATTCATTCGTGCGTTCAATCATCGATTCATTCATTCATTTTGTTTTAGATTCTAATTACAACTGGTTGGAGTCAAACTTTTCATCTGGTGGATTCAAAACCATTTCTCAAGAACAAGGCAAGACCCAGCATGAAAAAGATCATACTGCAGAGAAACGCACTGACGGGAGTAGCCAGAATAATATTCAAGCGGTCTACCCTTGTCCTCATGATGGATGTGTACGTATGTTTCAGAGACTTGGTAATCTGGAAAACCACCTATTGACTGATAAATGTACGCAGACTCTGGAGAAACACACACTTTTAGATCTGGCAAAAATGGGCTACAAAAGTTCGTTGGAGGATGGTGCTGGTGTAATACCAACTTTACAAGCAAGTAAAGCAGGCCACGAAGGTAGGAATGCTAGCCCCCTTGCTGAGGGCTGGGCTCTTCGAGCATTGAAGAAGACATACCGTTTCAGCAAGAAGCAAAAGGATTACCTTCTGGCCAAATTCGAAATAGGTGAGTCAACTGGTAGAAAGGTCGATGCTAATACTGTAGCCCAAGATATGAGACGTGTTCGCGATTCTGATTACGAAAGACTTTTTCAAGCGTCAGAGTTTTTAAGTTCCCAACAGATTACCTCTTATTTTTCCCGACTCGCAGCGAAGCGTCGAAAAGCGGCATCGACTGAATCCGACTTAATGGCTATTGAAGAAGAAATTGGCTTCACGAGGGCAAGAAACAGTGCAATGGAATCTATCGGCCTTGAGCACCCCATTGTCTATGGCCAATACAATGTTTGTGCCATGATAGAAAAGAACACTTTAAAAAACCTGAAACTTGGAATGTTACGAGTCATGAGCGAGAAACTTTGTCTTCAAGTTCCAAAAAAAGCAGCAAGAGCGAAAGCGCCATATTTGAAACTACTGAACGACGCATTCAAAAGCTGCAGCTGTCAGCCGTAAGGAAAGTTGCTAGATTTAGCTTACAAAAACTCATTTGGTGTTAGTACCTAACTAGTACTAAACGATACTAAAGTCCCGATCAAACGAGGATGAGAGTGCATGAGAGTTGCCAGTCATGCCTCTCTTCCCAAAACCTTCATGAATTCTATTGAAGTTGAAACATTGCCGATCGGAACAGTCATCAAATTTTAATTTTATTAATATAGAGTTTAAAATGTCCTCCGCAACAATGCGTAACTGAACAACTCTCAGTAACTGTCATACTCGCTTTATCTAGGCTTAAATAGCGCATATTGGTGCTTACATGAGTTTACGGGGCTGTGTTTTATATCTCTCCACTCTTAAGAGCGTTTTCGATGTATAGACCTCAAACGTAAAGCCAAATTGCATTGAAATACATGCATTTCTTAGCAAAAGTTCATTAATGTAGATACAGCAAGGCTTTTTTTGTGCACCAATAAGTTATTTTAATAAGTTATTTTGAGCTTAAAAGCTTCCAACCCTGAATGATCCAACATCCAGGACACTACGGCAATTGATCAAATGCATTGGAGAAATGGCAGAAAATTTAACACTGCAGTGTGGACAGTAGAATTTCTTGTCCTCCCCTTTTCTGTCCCATATTCGATTGACGATTTGAAATTATTCCATTATTCAATTTAAAGAGTTAAAGAGTTTTTGTAAAATGTCTGTTCACACGTTCACAAATCAGTTTTGTGACGAAATACATAAAACTACAAATTTCTTCATGCTCTTATAATTTGCATATTAATGTAGGCGCTAGATGGTAATTAGCAACATTTCGTGCTTCACCACCTCCGAATAAACTTCGCTCCTCGATTGGCGTTTTACTTGTAGAAGCTGAATTTCGGTTTAGGGATACGAGAAGAGATGTCCTTTAATGTGATGTAGCTCCCCTTTCGATTTGTTAGGTACCAGCAAAGTTATTTCAGTCCAAATTTGGTTAAAAATTTGACAGTCGATTGACCATAAAATAATGAGGGTTTTTATGGGGCTAAAAATATGTGTCAAGGAAACAGTTGATACGAATGCATTAGTACAAATTAAAGATACAATATTAAGTTAGTTTGATGCAAAAGATGGTTTGGATTGGTTGTTTTCCATGACGTGTTTCGACTAGTTCATTCGGGTCTCAATTCGTGCATATTAATTGGGAATATATAACATTTTAACCAATTTATTAAACTATCGAAAATTTCATAAAAATAAAATCGTGCTGCGACTTTTTGATCATGTTTTCTGAAATACCTATCCACAAGGGTTCTTTTGGTGAAATAAAATCAAGTCTGATTTTTCGCAACTGTCCCGAGTTTCTCGACTGTTACAGACATATGCTCATAAAAAGTCCACTCAGTTCTCTGTTGGTTAAATGGGGGATTAATGTAATTGTCTTGCTTTGTGAAAAACACTTGAAAAAAACTTGCTTTGTGTACTTTTAGCATTTTGCGCAACTTGCGATCTCAATCCAAGATCATATCAGTGCAATGCGCCTGGCATGTAGATGCCGTTAACGGGAACAATGCGCCAAGTCAATTTATACTGTTAACATCCCTTTCCGGGTATACTCGCGGGCATTTAAATTTTTAGATATTTTCCTATCAAATTCGCTACCACCGGGCCAAAAATACAAATAAGAATGTCGTACACCTTTAGCTAAGTTAGTAATTTAGTTAGTAAACGTCTGCCATTCTGCACCCGTTCGCAGGTTAGGGTTAGAAAATTTTGAAAAACTTAGAGGAAAGTATATTTTGAGAGTGGAAGCACTGACTGTCTGAAAGCATGTGTGGTTTGATCATTTGCTTGGTATTATAAAATCGTCCTATTTTAACACATCCAGAATGTTGCTTTTCAATTATTATAAATCAGAAACGAACATGGACATCTACATGATGAAAAATCAGGGGAAAGATAAATTATTACATGATCAATAAGACACAAAATTGAGAAAGGGGAAAGATAAATTATTACATATCGGCTTCTAGAAAAGATCCATACTCCCCCCACAGAGGAAATATATGCCGTCCAGAGAGGTTGGCGAGAAAAAATTGTTTATTAATAGTAAATGTATAAGGACATCCGAAGGGGGTAGGGGGTTAACGTTCTATTTCCTCTGTGGGGGTGGCATGGATGTTTTCTGGAAGGACTCATTTAAAGCATTAAATGATATCACATATCATCTGACTGTAATAACATGTTTAATTGAATAATTTGAAATATTGTTTCCTGACAATTTGCAAGAAACAGAAAATTTTGCAAGAAACGGCACAAGATCTGCCAGATGCTCCTCAATTTTGGTTGCCTCAAGCCCATAACTCCCTGCGCTTGTTCGTCATGATGCACTACTTCATGTAAACCTTTTATATAGTGACTCACATGAAATTTTTTATTAGCGCCTGGGGACAAGGCAGTTACAATAGGAAATTATGATTACTTTCGTTCCAATTCTGACTCATTTTTGAAATGTTAACTTTCATGTTAATTGTTGAAACGTAATACATTGACCAAACTCTGGATAAAATTCTTGTGGCATTTTATGAATGTTCACTAATACAGATGGAATTCAACTACCTGAAAAATACAAGTAAAACTTTGATGTTGTGAGTGAAACCAGGATTCATAGTTAATTGTGTAAGCGTTCTCTGGTTAAAAATTTCTAACCAGCAAACATTTACACAATTAATCGATTAATCATATTGAACAAATAATAAGACATTGCAACTATTTGTCCCTTTGAATTAAGGGCTGCTTTTTTACTATATTTTTACTGTAAACAAAATTCCATTATGCAATAAGAACTTATGAATATGTTAATATGAGTATATTATACCTATGAATATACAATGAGAATATCTGTGATTGTTAACCAATCACATTGCTAAGTCATCATTCTAGCTGTTCATAGCCATTGAAATTGTCCGACTTGCTGGAAACACAGTCCGAGCCGCAATAGAAACCTTTTACTTAAAATGTTTGTAACGTGTTTATTAAAATTTAGAGAAAAGTTTGTCAAAAAATGTCAACAGCTATTTGTTATAGCAATTTAGGACTGTTCGGCATTAAATCAATTTCGGCATATCGATACCAGATGTTCAACCGTATTTTTCGTTGTAACCGGAATTTTTCGGTATACCATGTTAAATTTTCCAACTATATGGCAAAACCATAACCTTTATTTTACTACTGAATGACAATTCAAAGAACTTTCTACTGCAATGATTTAGAATTTCCACTTCAGTGGGATTTTACACTGAGTATGTGTCGTTGAAAACATGTTCAAAACAGGTTCGAAATTTTCGTTTTATCGTTTTCCCTTTTACAATTACTCAAAATTTCTTTCAAATTTTCAATAAAGAATTTTTCTTAATAATTATCAAAGAAAAACCGGTATACCGATACTGTCGGTATAATTTTTTCAGTATGCTGATACTGGAAATTTCTCATACTGAACATTCCTACAGCAATTTTTCTAAATTAGGAATCCAACTTTGTCTCTGTCCCTGGGACCAATTGCACTCGCTAGCCATTGCCTTGAACATAGATGTAAAGTCAAGATCTGAATAGCGATCAACGATAAGAGGGATCCAATATTCTCGCAAGGCACCGTAGTTAACAAATACGTCCGTTGCTTCCTTGGATGCCTCAAGCTGCTGTTTGGCTTTGACTGGCATTGCAACTCTCCTCCAATTCATCTTCAACTGTTTTCCAGTCTTCTTCGTTTAACAGGGATCTATCAGTGGCTGATAACTTTGTAATTTTCCCAAGGCTTTGAGCACATGGGATTGGTTGGCAAAGCGACCCAAGTTGTTTCCCGTTTCCACTTCGGCATCAAACCGCAGTTTCTTTCTGGAAACATATATGGCGTACGCTTGCGAGCTTTTGCTAGCAACAATTTCCTGTAATGTTGTGCTCTTCTCAGCGTACATGCAGAGATGCACTCCCGCAGGTATCAGTTCACTATGCGGCGTTAGAAAGAGGCCGCGGCCAGCAAGGGGGATCTGGCTGGTTGCCACATAGCACCTGGATTCCCAAAACAATTTGCACCACACAGAACAAGAAGCTGTCTGAATCCTCACTGTTGGGCAAATTATTGTTGTCGTCGTCGATAGCCAATTCTTCATTTTGTCCCCGATTCCACGCTGCGGGATTTGCTGGACGATTCAGAATCGGTCGCAATTCTCCATATCTGTGTTCTCAATTGATGTCATCCTTCCAGAGTTTCTGAAGAAGAAGGATAGGTGAACACTTCTGGTAAATTAAAGATTCTTTGTAATGGCTTTGTGCATTGCCGAATCTATGTTGTTATCAACGCTGGCAGTGTAATAGGAAATGGTAAACCCCAGCCAAGCGAGCTTTTCTGCAAAGTTCTCCATCATGCCATGGTCGTCACGCACAGAGATGTTGACCAATCTTCTGCCATGTAGGTCTAATGGTGCAGACAATCGCCCACGAGAATCCTTTTCGACTTGTAACAAAATATCACTGGCTTAGAATAGAATCTTCCTTGCAACCCGGAGCGCCTCGATCCCGATATGCCTCATCAAGAAGGTGGTCAGCAAGGTTCCAAATGAGGCCAGTTGTGCCTGGGAACCCAATCTCATAAATTTTCCAATTTTAGGGAAAAAAATGGTAAAAATTGAAAAACTAGGCAACCAGAAAGCGTAAACTAGAACACCCTGATATAGGTCACAAAATCGGTTGTCAGTTTGTGTTGTGTACGTGTACTCTACATTATCGTGTTTAATTTTGAAATATTCTGCTATTTTAATACCGTATGTAAAGCTGTTTCCGTGTTATATTAATAATCTCTGTTTTAGGAATGTTTTTATTCTGTCAATATGTCTAGATTCAGATTAAAACAACGTCATTACGCGCGATTGGTATTTTGGAGTCTGGGAACGTCCTAGTTTTTTACAACAGCCTAGTTTTTTTTCCAAATAAGGTAATTCTAGGACGTTCTCAGACCCCTGCGCACAAAAAACTAGGACGTTCCCTGTCTTCTTCACCTTCTCACGCCCAGAAAACTAGGCAGTTTGATTTATATAATTACAATGTGTGATATCAAATTACATTTGTGCAAATGTGTCGCAATAACATTGGTGTAAACAGAACAAGAAAAGCAAGAAATACATTATATTCCTTGTATTCAGTACAGCTACCAATATTACAATGTACTGAATATTGGTTATTACGCTTATCACTCATTTATTGAGGCAATGATTATTTACGCAAATAACGCAATGACGAATTGTGATTCATGTTTGGCATACATTAATACATTGTAATTTTTAAGAGATAGTCATCAACTAAATTGGATTCTTCGGTGTTGTTTTTAAAGCTGTTGTTTCTAATAATGTGGGCATAGGCATGATCTTGTTTTTTTAGTTTGAGTACTAAAACTACTAAACTAGAGTTTAAAATAAACCAACGTTTATGTATAGACTCTATACATGAATTGTAAAAGTATATCACACTCATCTCAAAGCTGCACTTGACCTTTAAAACAGTAACTTTATAACGTCACAGTATTTATGGTCACTGACTTTTCCCGATGTTTTGCTAACATGCAAATTGTCTAGTATTGATTTTCAAACGAACTTGGAACGGCAATTTTATAAAGACATTACCAGTACCAGAAATGCTAAAATTATGTGTAATGTAATTGTATTGCAATTGTCACTAATTATGTTTTTATAGTGCAGTCATCCCAATTTCCATCAGTACTGGTATATCAAAACCTGTAAAATGGACTATACTTTACAGCCATATATTACTAAATACACATCAAAACATGTATCATTAATTCATTTGCGCTAACCTTATAAGCCTCTCGCAAAAAAACTTTTAGGGGGGGGGGGTACTTGAAAACTTGAAAATTGGGCTATTATTTTTTTAATACTGAACCCCAGGCACAAGCAAAATGCCATTTGGAACCCTGTGGTCAGGATTGCTGTTTCTTCCTGTTGTTTGTAGATTCTCATGGAAAAATCAGTTTCTTGTGCGTCACAATGTTGGAGACGGAATCAAATCTTGTTGCGGTCCGTTGCTAAGTCGTGCAGTCCGCCTTCGCTTTCTTGATTAAGTGTGATTTCTCCCGAATCGCCGTCAAATACAACGAGCGCACTTTTCGATATGGATAGCAAAGGATTATCTCTATGGCTGACACTGGGCATTTTCCACGATCTCGGCACCGGGTCTTGCAGCTTTCTCTCCTGCAAGAATGGCTCCATATATGCGATTGTTGTTGTAATCACATCTGTAGGCGTGGACAGGGATAGAGCTGGTGGGCTTCACAACGGCGTTGAATTGGCGAAATAGAGGAACTTCAACAAACTTGTGGCGCTAAACCCTGAAAATTGTGTTCGCATGCTCTGCGCAATTAACTCCACGTTGTCGCAATGCATTGGTCTATCTTTCCACATAACTGGTTCCATCGTGGGTTGGGCATTTTCACTTTCCAGGTCGTTGTGGTACCTGAATTCGGATTTTTGAAATTGAGTTTTGCATGACCGTTTTATCACAAGCTTTCACACTCTCTATCTGTGGCTTGTTAATTTCATCACAGTAAAATGCACCATGAAATGAATTATCACTAAATTTGAAGCAAAGTTTTTGCCATCGAAAACGATCGAACAAAGCAATAAATCTCTGGAATTCCAGTGATATCTTTATATTGTGTTTCAAGGTGGTTCAATAAAGTCTGTTTTGTAAAATGGAAAATGCACGATTTAGATTTCCATTTCATAAAACAACACCTGTTTTGAACCACCTTAAATGCAACAGGGTTCGTAGCGCTCTTTGAAATCCTTGAAAGTCTTTAAATTTGAATGCAGGACTTTAAGGTCTTTGAAGTGTGTGAAAAAGCGAAGAAAATCTTTAAAAGTCTTTAAATTCTTAGTGATTATTTGATTATACGATTTCCTAGCTACTAAAATAAATTGATTGAAGCAAAATTTTTGCAAATATCGACGAAGTGCATTTTGGGATGTGATTTGACAGGACTAATTACCTGGTGAAAATGATGCTTTATACATCGCAATTTTTCGACACCTGATTGCTCGCAAAGGTCTTTGAAAAGTCTTTGACAATAGGCAGAAAAAATCTTTGAAAGTCTTTGAAATTTTTTGGTCTTGGAGACTACGAACCCTGTGTAAATATGAGGCCAAACACCACGTAAATTCATTGCTGCATTCGTGGAAACACCACGTAAATTCATTGCTGCAAAGCTTTCGATCCGTAAGCCCGGATCTTCATCAGTACTAATAATATGCGGCTTGTTCAGTTCACACACCCTTTTTATATACAAAAGTGTCATTTGAAATTAATTAAACGGCACATCAAACACGTCATTTCAAACGTGGTGAAGTGATTCTAATTAACGCACGCACATCATCCAAGACAAGAGAAATTCATTTCACACATTAAAGAGAGCACGCCATGTACTATCTAGTGGCTTTCCCTCCTGATCTATAGTATTGTGGTTTTCGATTTCAATTGACTCTCTCATTTTGTGCGAGAACTTATCGTGACTATCAATTGCCAAAATATTTTTTTGTATATAAAAAGGGTGTGTGAATTGAACAAGTCAGATATTATTATAATAGCACTGATGAAAATCCCGGCTTACATTCGAAAGCATTGCAGTAATAAATTTACATGGTGTTTCTACAAACAAAACTATATGTTTAATCACCATGCAAATGTACAAAAAACTTAATGTTCTTATGTTTTACTCTAGATTTGCTCCAGGAAAGCTGCGAAAAATGACTGAAGGTGCACACATAATGATCCCAATGAGGTAATCATCATTCATTTCATTGTTGCATTTCAGTGTGATGAACAAGAGGAAATTCGCGAGTGTTTCTTTTTGGCCATTTCAAAATTTTAGTAAATGGTTGGTGACAGTGATTTTGTGAACAGGCCCTTGTGCTCTGTTCAATTTCATGAGTTGTTTACAATAACGTTTCAGGAAAGATATTGAAAGTTATATACAGGTCAATTGACAAAAATTTGTCCTACTGTGATCTCAATAGTTTTTGAACATTTTTATACTGGCGTATATTCCAAAAAGTACATTGCAAACTTCGAATCGCACATGTTAATTACAGTAATACCCTGATATGGCTAGCGACCACAAGTCATCCCTGTTTAGACAGGTATTATTATACACCGCTAAAACTGGTCAACACATCATAATTTGTATGCTTGCGTTCGGCTTTCAAACTTTTAGCTTTGTCACAGGACAAACTGAATCTATGATCAACGTAGAGATATTGACTTTGAGCAAACTTTGTGTACTGTACCTCAACGTGAATATTACAGTCAAAATGGAAATACCTGCAGCACACTTCAGTTAGCGTAGTTTTTATAGGTAATAGTATGGTTTCGAGTGCAATTTGGAAGAAACATGCACAAAGACTATCAAAATATTTGAAGTCTTTGAAAAACTCACGAGTGTATGTTTTTTCTAATACCATTTTAATCAATTGATTCGATTCTAATGGGTTAAAAACCGTGGCGATTAAGCATTTTAAAATCATCACAGGTGTGTCGATTAAACATAAATTTTCAAAATATAAATACTAAAACAACTTGAAAATTGATATACTCTGAGCTTTTATTTTGCAAATGAGCTCTTTAATTATAAGTATGTTTAAATATTAAAGATAACGAAGAAATAAAGATTATTCACAGTTTTTCACTGGTATGAACTGAAAATTAATGTCAGAAATTACTCCCAGAATTGACGACGCACATATGGGCCGTGCTCGCTTCACTGCATCAATATAATGATTGCCCATGTAAAATTGACTATAAAATGATATTAATAGGAAATTACACTTATTCTCAAAGTATTAATGAAAAATCACAATTGTGTTTGGCGAAATATTTATATTATTATAGTATTATAAATATTTCGCCAAACACGCATGCGACTTTTCATTGAACTGTGTAATTTCCTATACAAATTGCATGAGAAACCATATTAATACTTATTAATAATGCACTTGAAAACATTATGCAGTCACTCCTGGATGTGGCTGGATCTTATTGGCTATCCTCGTTATTGTTTCATATTTTAAGCCAATCAGAAGCCTTTTTGGATGTATTTCATTTTTTGGCACTGTATTTCAAACAAATTGCACTGCTCTAGCCAATCACAATCAAGAAATTTTTTCATGTATATTATTAGTGGTATGATACTGCATTTCTGTAGAGGCTGGGAAATTTTTTGTTTGTTAATCAATAAATTCCAGAACAGCTATAAGTTTTATCTTGATGCACGATTTTTGAACAAACACAACAAACTGTGCAAGCGGAAGTGTGCAGGTATTTCTGTTTTGACTGTAATCTGTAGGCCTGGTTGACGAATGGTTCGTTTTTCCCAATGGCATTGACCACTGGATAAAATTGTAAACTGCGTTTTTCGTGTCTTTTTTCGTCAATACGGAATATATATTTGTGCAGAAAACTGCCCTGTAGCGGACAGCAAACTACTCTTCATAATTTCGTACTTCCACTGCCCATGGGGAAAACGAACTTTTTTAATGACGTCACAGCTTTCAAAACCTAACCAAACTAATTGGGTTTTTTTAATATTTTTTCCTCCTATAGGATGGCATGCAATCGACAGAAAAACGGGAGCTTTTTATAGCACACTGAAAATTGGCCCACTTATGCATAATGACGTCACAAGCATTGATACCCGCAAGGAATGCTGATCTTAGCAGTCATTGTGAGGGAAAATTTCGATAGTGGCCATTTTGAATTGTTTAATTTTCCCAGGCGATGACTACTAAGACCAGTGTTCCTCGTGGGCATCAAGCCTTGTGATGTCATTTAGCGTAAGGTCTATTACCCCATGCATTTGATTTAAATGAGACAACCAAAGATTTAGTTGGAAATTTATGTACATTTTTATAAAATATTTATGTGCCATTTTTGTGCCAACGCGAATGACCAGAACGAATGAAAAACCCAATTGTCTCATTTAATCAAATAGCGATCGTTTAAAAGTTACTTTGGCAATGCAACTAAATTCTGAACTCCAGAACAGACTTGCAGGTCTGACACGCACATTTCTCCAGAACTTGAACGTATTTCGCATAGTGCATTTCCTGTAGTTCCTGTTCTCTAGGGCATCGCAACTGGCTGTGAGGGTCATTTTCTCCGGCGGCGTCTTATTCTTTTCATGTATGTGTTCCCGGGCAATCGCCGGGCAATTTCGAAAATTCTGGAAAAAGTCGAAACAATCAATATTTTTAATATTACCTTTGCCTGTTGCAAAAAGAGAAAGGTAGAATTCTTGAAACTTATCGACGAGGCTTTGCATGGCAGCGACATCTTTGTTTGCGTCGAAATTGCACACGTTCTTTCTAATAGATTTGTATATTCTTTCAATGTATGCCTTACAATCGTTCATGGTTCCGTTCATGTTGGCTGGCACTGGCAAATAAACTAGTCACTCAGCGAAAAACATAATAGTTTGCGTCAGCATATTAAAAGGTATTATTAGCGAAAAAATATTGAGTCAGCGATTGTCTTAGTAAGCGAAAAACTGGCTAGATTATCACCGATAAAAAAATTTTATCTTGAACATTAAAGAAAAAAATCATCTTTTTATGAGTAATTTATTTGAGGTTTATTATATAAAATCGTCATGCGTCCTTAATTTATTCGTAATATTGTGTTCTAACTTTGTATTAATTGAGGTTTATTATATTTTATTATATAAACATAAGTGTTATATAGAGTTTTTGGCCACTGAGAAAAATCGTATTTAAACACAAGTAAAAAATACGATATTTTTATGTGTGAAAATATCATTTGTTGTAAAACACATTGCCAGTAATGTCTGTGTGTGGGGAATCATTTTGTGCGCATAGAATATTAATTGCGCACAGAGATTTACTAGATTGTGAGCGCAAACGATAGTTGTTATCCACACTTATGAATGTTTATATTTATTTTTCATCCAGGTGAAACATTTATGATTCGACCAAAGACATAATTGTGCGCAGGGGAACACCGCCTATCTTGGTAAGTTTATTAAAGATGAATTTGTTAAACTGTTCGAATATGGAATTTTTTGCGTAAAGTAATGTCCGTGCATGGGGAATCATTTTGTGCGCGTAGAATATTAATTGCGCACAGAGATTTACTAGATTGTGAGTGCAAACGATAGTTGTTGTCCACACTTATGAATGTTTATATTTATTTTTCATCCCTATGGTCTGTGAGAGCGTCGATTCCTTTGAACAACCGGCCCCAGGCAAAAATGTCAAGGGAAAGATAGTGTTTTCAACCATGTTTTAACATGATGAGCTTACTTGAAATTGTTGATTTCTGTCTTAGCTATACGTAGGAGTAATTTTTTGTGATCAAGTCTTGTGTGCTCCAAAATCCAGTTTCTCTGTCTGGAATTAATATTTCCAAAATGATCGATCAAATTTCACTTGTGTAAAATGCTTTACCTGCTTATAAGCTTTCTTTTTTTATAATGGATTTCTAGGTAATATAATTCCTTTCGATTATAGTAAAAGTTATGGTTTGAAGTTGTGTGTGCGCAGTCCAAACTAAAGGTGTGTGTGCAAAGGATATAACTCTGATTTCTTGCATGCAAAGGATATATTCTGATATCTTGCATGCAGCGAGTTATTTTTATATCCACATATCATAGTTACACCAAATTGTTGGAATTTTCTCTTATTGCATGTGCTTATAAAGTGCCTTGCGATTGAATGTTTTAAATATTTCTATCAAGTTTTAATTCAGCATTTCCAATTTATACTGACTGGTAATTATAGGTATTTATTATATAAAGTATAGTGTTTTATAGAGATTTCGAGCACTGATAAAACTGATAATCTCGTTCTTTTAGATAGTTTATTTGAACTTCCATGGCAGCATACACTGAATTGCAGAAGTTTTACATTATGATTAGATAGATCAACTGGATTGACGTGAAGCAGACCGAGGTAGACTTTGATCTTACAAATGGCGCTTGAGCAGCCGCTATTAGTTCATACCTCATTAATGATCTGCCTCCAGACCTTATGTGCCTAACCCACCCTGTCAACTTTCCCTGTGGGAGGAAACACGGAGTACCCGGAGAAAACCCACGACTTTCGGCAGAGCGTTTACTTGCTCTTTTCACATTAGGACTGGGTTCGAGTCACAATGAGAAGTCCTCATTGAGATTCAAACCTGCGACCTTAGAGGTGAAAGGCAAGTGTGCTAACCACTTCGCCACCGAAGCCCCACACTGATAATCTCACACTGATAATCTCACATGTCAAATAATCTCACATGTCACACTGATAATCTCACATGTCTCCCAAAGCTCTCACACTGATAATCTCACACTGATAATGTCTCACATGTCAAAATTATCGCTTTTCTGTAAAAAATTATCACTTTTCAAAGACTGTCCTTTTTATAATAAACAGAAAAATACATGTATTATTCTCTATATAACTCCCTACTAATTTTTTTGTGATTAATTGTGTCTTGTGCGCTTTGTTTCTCTGGTATTGATATTTCCGATATGATTTGACTCAACCAAATTTCGCTCGTGTAAAATGCTTTACCGAACACGCTTTGTAATACTAAATTTCTATGTACTATTTAGACCTAATAAAACACGACCTGTAAGTTTTTTAAATGGCTTCAAAAATGTTTGCATAATAAGTCAAATCTTTATATAAAAATCTTTATATAAAAATCTTTTTGTGAAATCTTTATATAGTTTGCATAACAATGGTCTTTTGTTAAAGTGTTCTTTAGCTGGTATAAAGACGTATGCTTTGGATAATTGCTTCATGAATTATTAATGAGTTTTTGAAAGGTAATATATTGTATTTCGATTGTAGTAAAAGTTACAGTTTGAAGTTGTGTGCGTATGTATTTAAGTTTGGTATTTCCAAACTAAAACTGCAGTTTATAGTTAGCGCTAATCCAGCCTTGCAGCCTTGATTCCTTGAACAACCAGCTCCAGGCAAAAATGTCAAGGGAAAGATAGTGTTTTCAACCATGTTTTAACATGATGAACTTACTCGAAATTGTTGATTTCTGTCATAGCTATACGAAGGGGTAATTTAGTTTGTTTGTGATTGTGTCTTGTATGCTTCAAAATCCATTTCTTTGTCTGGAATTAATATTTCCGATATGATTTGATTCGATCAAATTTCACTTGTGTAAAATTCTTTATACGTAGCATGCTTTGTAATAATACTGAGATTTCTAGGCAATATAATGTATTTCGGTTGTAGTGAAAGTCACGGTTTGAAGTTGTGTGCATATGTATTTAAATTGGAAGGGCTATAGCAAGTTCCGTATTTCCAAACTAAAAGAGCATGTGAAAATTTTTCTGCACAGAGGAACCCAGGTGTGTGCACGAAGGATATATACTGATTTATTGAGCGCAGAGAGTTATTACTATTCCGGCATTTGGGTTGGATCTTGTTTTCACTATATCTTAACACTAGGTTATTTGAAATTGTTGATTTCTACATATAGTTAGGGCAAATTGTAGGTATTTCCTGTTATGCATGTGCCTATAATTATAAACTGCCTTGCGATCGAATATATTAAATATATTCTTATCGAGTTTTAATTGGGCATTTCCAATTTATACTGACTGGTTTATAGTTACATAATTCCTTACGATTTATATTTCAAAACGATTCAAAGCATTTCTGATTATAATCCAGACAGGCTTATACTAATATTATTTTATTATTTTTTATTGTTTTATCGAAATTTGCGAGTCAGTGTTTCCGAACACACCCAGAAGTACTGTCCGTAATTGGCTCAAGGCTTTAAAGATCGAAAGCGTTGTTTGTACACCTGAAGAGAGGTCTGTTTTTCGGACTGCAAATCCCACCCTCTGTGGAGCGTTTGGTTTAGTATCGCATACAGATCTGGCGAAACTGATTGAATATCGAAGCAAGCAAACCAGTGCACTTCACTTCAGTTCCAGCAGCATTGCTAGCAGCACACAGATTTCCACCTGTTTATCGACTTGCAATGTTGAAAGCGATACAGAAAAAAATTACGATAATGTACTTCAAAACATTGTAACGTATAGTGACTCTGACGAAGACAAATAGGGGTTGGGTCAGAGTGACATTATTATTTAGCATAAGTCGCCGGAAAAATGCCACAATGAAAGTTTCGTTAACACTCGTGTGGACCTATTGGTTACAGAGAGTCCATTGAAAACAAAGAGGTCAAAAACTGTCTTATCCCCCGAAGAAATTCCTGAAAGCTTAAAAGTTGAAATTCAAAGTTTGAAAGAATTTTGTACGAAAGCGTTAAATCCCCTTGCTTGTGGACGTAGCATGTCAAATGGAACTGCTAACAAACTTATAGAAAGGTTATTGAGTTTTATGTTTTTTTTGTAGTAAAGTTAAGAACAAGTCGGATTTATCTTTATCACTTGTCAATGATAGTGAGCTGTTCACGAGTTTTATCGAATATCTCAGGGATCTAAGAAAACTTAAGCCTTCAACAATAGCTAATTTTCTAGGTGTAGCCATTAGTGTAGTGAAGTATAATGTTACTAATGACACGACTGCAGACCCTGAAAATGCGCCTCAAATTAAGGCATACGCTCTTTCCAGTGTCGATTTTTACAGGACGCTTATCAACTTTCAAAATGCAAGAAGGAAGGTTTCAGCAAAAAGTCCAGCCAACAATTCTATTTCGCGCACGTCCTGGAAATGCTTAGAAATCTAAGAGACAAGTATTTAGAATGCGGCGGGGTGTAAAAAAATTTAGGCACCTTCATGATTTTGTACTTTTAGCATTGTATCTTCGGGCTATGCCAGGTAGGTCCAAGGAACTGTGCACGCTACAGTTGCATGATGAAGCTGAGGCATCAATTCGATTACGCTAGTTTTGAGCATGGAAATTTTGTCATATTTGATCTCAATCAAAAGGTTCTTATTAGAGGTGTGCGTCGGATCGGATTGACCTCTCTCAATCCGATGGTTTGTCTAAGTTCTCAATCCGAATCCGATCCGAAGATGAAAAAAGTAATCCGATCCGATCCGAAACAATGTTTATAAAATCTGATCCGATGCTAAAATTCGTAATCCGATCCGATCCGAACTTAAGTTGTGTACGCTGTACAGCGTGCGTTAATTATTATGAACGTATTTTTTCATGATCATAAACGATATATTGGAAATAATGAATTTCTAGCAAAAATAAGCAGATACGAATCCGATAAAAATTGCAGGGTTACACAGTAACAGCAGTTTATATTTTATTAGAATTAGCATAGAAAAAAAACCCAACTAGTCAAAAATGTTTTATTCAGTATAATAAATCATGAGCTTGAGCTAGGTTTACATTTTAAAACATCTTAAAGTTTATCACTAATAAACCTCATTGTCAGGCTTCATGATACATAAACCTAACAAACCAAACAAAAAAACACAACATTCCTAAATTTCCTATATATCCAATTCCCGCACGTAACTGAGAAATATACATCCAAAATCCAAATAACTCAACAACCTCGTTCCCAGGGTCTTTCTTAGAACGGCGCAAGGCAAAGGAAAGACCCTGGTTTCGGCTGGTCACGTGTCACCCAGATTCTGGGTGATAAATTAAAATGATACTATGGGCAGGGTGGGAGAGGAGCATGTTTGTCGCGTTTGTAACTATATTTGCAATTCTGTGTGATGAAATTTAAATTTGCAACAAGAAATCGTGAAGAGAACTGCAATTAAAAATTAATATTTATCGTGATGTGACTTTCTGCTCTATAATCTAGTGTCGAGTTACAATTCAAGCAAGTTGGATCAGATTTCAACTTACAAAGAAAGCACGCCTGGGCGGCGTGGCAATATTAAGCCTACAAAAAAATTCATATCTCTAGACTGACCAATGTGGTTTATATTTATTTAACTGTTAGTATTAAAGTATATCCTGATACTCGGACCAAAAGAATATACCAATATTGACCAAGAAAAAGGCTAAAGCCTTACTATAATTAATGAATACGAATTATGTACTAAATCCAAAATTTTAAAGATAAATCACTGACAGACATTTCTCTGTTTGGCTAGTATCAAATGTTTACATTTGCTGATATTGGGCTCTCTCTAGTCCTAGACAATACAATACGATACTGTTTCTTTAATTTCTCTTATAAACAAGACGTGCAAATCATAGCAACGTTTACAAAAAAAGGACAAATCTAATGCTTGTTTTAAATACATTAGATATGTAGAAATGCTGACCACTGAAAGGCCCATAAACGTTTGTTATAAAACCGCACTCGAGTGTGAAGAGAGCATTGAATAAAACAACACGAGAGAGCACTGCGAGTAACGATTTGCTTGGTTTCTTGACTGTTGGTAAAAATGTAAGAATGTTCTTGTAAATTCAATGCAAATAAAATTAGCAAGTATTTTGAACTTACTGGTAATAGTTCGCAAAATTTATGTTTTTAACTGTTTGTAATTTGATACTTTCACCACACCCCCCTCGGGCAATCAATTTTGGACGAGGCATGTGACCAGCTGATACCAGGGTCTTTCCTAAAGACCCTGGGAACGAGGTTGATAACTCAAAACTCTTTTTAGAAATATATGTCACAAGAACTCAAAACACTTTTATACCAGGTGTTCAAAAAAAAAACTGGACACTGTTTGATTTCATACAACGTAAAATCATACGCATTTTCATAATTTACAATTTCACAATTTCAATAACGTAAAATCATACACAATATCATATCAAACAGTGTCCAGTTTTTTTTGGGACACCCGGTACTTTATTGTCAGCACTCGGCATAATATAGTAGCTATTACTCCGCTGAGTCCGCTTCGACCAAATCGGTCTGCTCATTTGGCTCCAAAGCCTTCCAGGCACTTCCTGCCATATAGCTTTGGATGCACAGCAAGGCGTTTAGATTACGTGGAGCTAGACGCATACGCCTAAGGTTGATTGTCCACCCCGCTTGCGAGAAACTTCTCTCTGATGGAGCGCTGCTAGCTGGGCAAGCCAAAATAAGCCTGGCAACCAGTGCTAATTTCGGGTAGCCTCTTGCATGATCCCTCCAGAACTTCAGAATATCAAGGTGCTTGTTTTTATCCTTGTACAGGTCAAGGTCGAAGTCGTTTCCAGTAAACCTTCGAAATTCATTGACAATCGATAATACCTTTTGCTTTTCCTTATAAAGGGCAAACTCGGGTTCTTCGATCTCATCACAAGGATTCTTCTTCCTTTTCGGAGTGGGGGGACTTAATTTCTGAGACCTTATGTAATAACAATAAGAAAACAATATAAATTTGTAACGTTATTCCAAAAATGCAACAAAACATATCGATAATATTTACAGAATAACAATATTAAAATCTTGAAATCCAGCGGTAACTTGTGTTTAGTTACCTCTTCTGAGTCTTCTCCGTCAGACAAAAGCGAATGGTCGTTATCATCACGAGTTTCGTCGCCATCTACACCTGTGATACGATCGTGAACATTCTCGATCTTTTCACAAATCTTCCGCCGGCTGTCTTCATCTGTAGGTTCGCCCACTCTTGGGTCCAGCGCGGAAGCTACATCGTGGTACACGTTAAGTCGACTGCTTAGTTTTGTCAACAGAGCTTTCCTCCCAACTTCTTTCATCTTTCTTATTGCCGTCATGTCCTGTTCGTGAACTGAAAAAGCAGCCTGAAGTTTTGCTTCCCAGTAATGTGCCCTATGCAATGTTGGTTCCTTATCTTTCTCGAGCTCCAGGCCACAATCATGCAGGGGCTTAAAACACACGAAGTCTGTATGAGAAGAATTTTGTTTATATCTTCTAAATATTTGAGCTCATTTCTGGCATCAAGAATGTTTTCAAGTTCTTCCCAGCGGTTGATGATAGACCCAATCATTTCACGGTAGGTATAAAATCGAGTTGCTATGGTTTGTTTAAGGGTCGTCATTAACTTACTTTGCAAGTCTGTCCGTTTTACATGCTCCACTAATTTCTTAGCTGCTTCCACATTCAACTTTACTTCGGCTGCCTCATCGGAAGTGACGCAGGCTTTAGCAACCAACGAGCTTATGTGCGAAATGCATCCAATTTGATCATCACTGTCCAGAAGGCGAAATGCTGCTGGCATGGTGTTGGTGTTATCTGTGGTGACAAGCCGAAAGGGAGCCTCAGGAACGTTTTCAAGGTAGCACTTGGAAATACTAGGTGCTCTGTGATCCTCAAGGTTGTATTCGGTTGTTGACCAAATAAAGCTGCTAAGGTTATTCCAGTCAGTGTCAATATGATGAACGGTGACAGACATGTAGCTTTTACCAGTATATTTCTCCTTCCACAAATCGGTTGTTGTGCAAAATGCATCTCCATTCAAAGACTTGAGAATATCAGCGCGAACGTCTTCATGACGTTTCGGTAGGTAATTGCGGGTTAGATTTGTCCGATCGACGATGTGTTGCGCAAGATCGAAGTTTTCTCCGTATCGTGCCCCAAACCTTGCTGCCGTTCTGAACATAATCTTCATGCCTTCCTTTTCGTACCGAGAAAGCGGGCTTGAATCGAGAGCTGCGGCGTTTATGGCATTAATCTGCAAGGATTGATGATCGTGTTTGCTGAGCTTCACTTGTGATGTGCTTTGACTACTGCCAACTTTCGACTTGCCTAGGAAATCGAGCGTTGATTGCCCTTTCACTCGTTTCAACATGTCCTTAGGGCAGACGTGCTTGTTCAATTGTGCGTTCCCTTTCGACGAGCTATACTTGTAAATAGTAAAACATTTATGACAAACTGCCATGTCCTCATAAGTCACCCCGTCAACTTTTGGGAAGCCAAAGAATTTCCAACACTCGGATCTTTTCTTTCTATCTTCAACTCGTGTTATTATGACACGATTTGACTTCTCCCGGAGTAGTTTTTCAACCACATCTTTCTTGAGTTTAGGGCCCGGCTGAACCGGCCGCTTATATTGCTCGGGAGCTTCAGCCATACTCAAACTTTGGAAAGTGAAATTATTTACATGAACACTCTGACAATGTACAGTCTACACTTTACACTCCGCTCAGTTCACTCTACAACGCTACATTACTTCACGATCAATTAGCACATCTACAGCAAAGAATGTGGTAAAGATTAAAGAAGTGCTGTAACACGCGCTCAAAGCAAATGCATATAAATTAATTAATTAAAAACCACTTGGTAATGACTGCAGCATTCGGTAATTTTTTAATTTTCATACATTTCTCAATCAACTAAAGCCGGTTTTCCACTAGCGAATTATTTCGCGCGAAGCGACTAAATAGTCGTTTGGAATTTTGGAACTAATTAGTTTTAGACAAAAGAATAAAGTCAATTCACGCGAAAAAAATCGCTAGTGGAAAACTCGCTTAATTTAACAGCCTTAAAAGTTCAGTGGTTAATATGTAAAATAATGTTCCGTAAGTTCAGTAAATTTTGCTTATGTTCCCCAAAATTATTATAAAATGAAGTATTGTTTCGATCACTGTAACCATGGTAACACGAATATTTATCTTTTTGTCAAAAATGGTGAAAATATTTGTATTTTTAACTATTAAATTACCAATTTCCAAGCTGTGTAAGCAGAATTGTAAGCACTAAGCAGGCAGTCTTATAATGTTCTCCTTTACTAGCTTAGTAGCTAGCTTTAGAGTTTAGGCTATGAAATTCAATCTAACTAGAACTTAAGTTTCAAGTTTCAACCGCCTGATGTAAATAACCGTATAAAGTATAAACTATAAAGTATAAACTAATATTAAAAACAAAGAACTGATAGCTACGGCAAAAGACTATAACACTTTAAAAAAAATCCCTCTTAGCCTTAACCGTTTTTTATTTTTCAATGCTTCAAAAATCAAAACACAACATAGTACAAATTTATACAGTAGCATATACTTCTACTTTCAGTCTTTCACAATAAAACTATTTAAAATTTAAATGTCATAACAACAATATAACGTAGTATTTAGCTTTTACCATGGATGCAATCCATTCTTTTACCCACCTGATTTGATTTAACTGTTAGTATTAAGAAGATTGTAGAAGTTTAGAAACAGTAACGTAAAAGCAGCAGAATTTTCTCGAAACGTTGTGCTGTTTTTGAATAGCCGAGGCCCGAGGGGAGATTGGGTGGCATAATGGCATTCGTTATTCGCGATTTCGCGAGCGAGCAAAACGTTACTTTGACTTTGTAGTTTGTAGTTTGTATGGACTATATGGATTATGGAATTACTTTTATGCTCAAAGCCATTGTGAATTCTGATGCCATTTGTAACGTAAAAAGTGGAATACAGCTGCAGAATATAGAACTTTCTCAATTTGCAAAAAATATTCGAATAATTCAACGTGATACAAGAAAAATCAAATCCGAACCGATCCAACAAAAAACCTGCAAAATCCGATCCGATCCAACAGAAATAAAACGAAATCCGATCCGATCCGAGTAATTTACTGTCCGAATCCGATCGGATTCGGATCGGATTCGCACACCTCTAGTTCTTATTGTCCAGTCCAAATTCAAAACAAGCAAAATGACAGGTCCAATCAAGTTAGACATATCCGATGATAAGGTTTCGATTAGAGCAAGCACAACTGCGATGAGGCATGCCATTGTTACATACTTTAATAGCATTGACGAATCGAAGGATGTTAATTTGTGCAACAGCTTAGCAGCGCTCATGAAACACTCAGTATGTTATCAAGAAACAGTGTATTGCGACCAGACTCACAACGAAAAAACTAAGGCAGGTAGATCTCTGATGATCTGAGAAGTGCCTATAAAAAGTGAAAAAACTACTGAGCATTTTTCTAACAGAAAGGTTATATCTCAAAGAAAATTAAAGCGAAATTAAATAATTTTCGAAGTTTAAAAAAAATGTGAAAAGTAAAAAAAACTGAAGCAAGGAGTGAAACGCCCCTCTGTGTTTATAAGGCGGTGCTGTTACACTATAGAAATTATCACGCCGCTTGTCTTGCAATTTTGTTGTGCCAGTTACACACAAAATTACAAGGTGTAAAATGCCTTACAATCATCAAGTCTCACAACATTTTGGTTACAACAAGCGTTGCACAATTGCAATGCAATATTAAAATCATTCTTGTTAACATTGCGAGACAAATTGTGTGGTGTTAACAGCGCTTATAATGTTATAGTGACGGAAAAACCACAGGGCAAGAAAACAGTATTTCCAATATAATCACGATTGTACAACTTACCGTAAAATTAGGGAAAGTTTGTTTCTTAGCAAGAAAGTGAATGAAGACAGTTGTAAAAAAGATTGATGCGTGTTTCCTATCCTAGACATTCAAACGCAACATTGCTGTTGCATTTTACAGGATGCATATTCTAGAAATATGTTTCATTTTATATTTGAAATTGGCTGCTTTTCGAGTCCTGTGTTAACTGTTATATCGTTAAGTTGATAACATTAAAAATGACTGTACATTGTTGCATGCATTTTGGGAAAACACGGGGATATATCAAGCAATACCTAACCAATAGATACTATGTTACATTTAACAAATATAAAACATTTTCCGTGTTGATATACAGTTATATCAACACAAGTGGAAATTGGGAAAACGAGAAATTGTGTGGAAACATGACACCCAAAGGGCGGAGTGTTTTCACACAATTTCGAGTTTTCCCAATTTCCACAAGTGTTGATATAACTATATATCAATACAGAAAAAAGTTTTATATTTGTTTTATAATATAGCACGAAGAAATATAAAGAACGAAATTTTCCGACGTCTCCGTGTTGACATTGAGTTATATCAACACGGCTCTTAGCCAATCAGTGTTCTGAATTTACAAATGCTATATTATATTAATGTTATGTTAAGGTGATGAACTCTTCTCGAGATCACTTATATACTTAATGGAAAGTTGTGCGATGGATGACATTGTCATCGATTATGACGTAATCAAGACGTCGTCGTCCAGTGAAGTCGTGCGTGCGTAAGCTCTCTGATATATATAGGTATGCAACGTCATCTAAACTAAATTTGGTCAATCATATATCACTCATGTTTGGTTGAAAAGATCTTTTATGCAATTGTTTCTGAGATATTGCCATTTTGGTGAAAGCTTGGAGTTCAATCATGAATTCACCATATTGCTTGCCACTTTAGGGGGTGGTAACATTGTAACAGCTTGCCGCTTAATGAGTTAAGCCATTATTTTATGGAGCTTCTATTAAAGTACATTTTATCTCCTTGTATTAAAAACGACATTATTTAAAGTTGTATTTGACCACTCGGTTTATTATATGCAGAAGCGCTGATAAACTCATAAAAGCATATTGTTTGCATCTAGAAAAACATTGAAAATTTCAGTGCCTAATAATATATATTACCGGAAAGAAATAAAGTCATACTTGCCTTTATATTTTGGAGAGTTTTTGTTTTTTCGTCCAGAATACTGAATATATCTTGAGTTGTAGTCACATGGAATTCGAATTTCGAAGGGTGCGTGCACCTCCTCACATTACAAACAAACTTCATCCCCCGGAAAACCGACATCCAGAATGACACAAGTTAAGATTCTCACCAATACATAACTCACGCGGGAGACTGAGTCAAGTGGACTCTGGGGCAACCATCAGACGTCAAGAATAGTGTGCTGCCTCGCTGCGCTCGGCAGCAACAAATACGGGCGGTTTAAAATGTTTTCAATTGAATTTTCGAAGCTTTTATCTATCGATATGATAATCAAACTGTGAAAATGCCGGCTTTTGTTGACGCTTGCAAATGCAAAATAACTTCCCGTAAACAGACTACAGAGCATTTCTACACAAAACTCTCGCTTAGTCTTCTGAAGCCCTTTTACATTTGGTTCTACTAGTTAAGGTTACAGAACACCTTTGAGTGTTAACTTTGACTAAATTTTTTTTATTGGTTTCCATGAAAGCATTAGACTAGTTCTACTATCTGACCAAGTTTGAACAAAAAATGTTGAAAACTTGCAGAGTTATATTTAATAAAATACATTTCGCTGCAATAAGAAAAACATTGAAAATGTAAGTATTCAAATTCAATTTTCTCCCGAAGAATTTTACGGTAATTACTGATTTTCAAACGAGTTGTGTGCTCCTGCGGGTTTTGACCAATTTTTCTCAAATTTTCATAGGACATATCTAAAGATTTCAGTTTCAAAATTGTGTTCGGCTTTTTTTAAAATTTTGGATATTTTGGTAATAAAGAGCAATTCACTCAAACAATTCAGAAATATATTGCAGTCGTCAAATAAATCACCATATCAGTGGAATGACGAAATAAACAAACAATTCCGAACACAGTTTTTTAGAACAACTATTTTACTTATTTTACCAATTTTTCTCAAATTTTCACAGGACATGTATAAAGATTTCAGTTTCAAAATTGTGTTCGGCTTTTTTTTAAATTTTGGATATTTTAATAATAAAGAGCAATTCACTCAAACAATTCAGAAATATATTGCAGTCGTCAAATAAATCGCCATATCGGTGGAATGACGAAATAAACAAACAATTCCGAACACAGTTTTTTAGAACAACTATTTTACTGTATAAAAATGATATTTTCATAACTACAACTTAAAACCAGCAGGAGCACAACTCAAAAGCGTAACGGTACCGCAATTTAAGATTTTCCTGAATAATTCTTATATTATTTTATTGTTTGTTAATTTTACAACTTTACCATATTTTGCATACACTGGCGAACATTTGGTGGCATTTGGTGAAAATTTTATTCAAATTGGACTGATATTGAGCATGTAGTAGCGATTTTCAGCAAAACGCCAAAAAGGGTGTCCTGTAATCTTAAACAGGGAAGGTAGGCAAGAAACACTGGTAAATTATCATGATGTCAAAAACATTTCGGTGCTGAGCCGAGGCGAGGCAGTACAAGGTCTGAAGGCCAAGGGCAAGGTCAAGTTGTCGATTTCATTACATTTTACAGTACTTCGAATGTTTTCAAACTCTTGCTTCATACATCGAATCTCTATTTGCTGAAATTAATAACCCCAAGGGTAAAAATATAATTGTCGGATCGATATATCGTCCACCTAATCAAAACCATTCTTCTTTTAATGATAGATTATGTGACATACTGTCAAAGATTACAAGAAATAACAAGTTATATTGCAGGAGATTTCAATATTGACTTACTAAGCTACAATGAGTATGCTCCAACTCAGGCATTCGTTGATTGCCTGTTTTCGCATATGTTTTTACTGTTAATAAACAAACTAACACGCATCACTGCACATTGATAATATATTTACAAATAATATTTCAGACAAAGTCTTCAATGCTATCCTAATTAATGACCTGTCAGATCATTTGCCTATATTAAGCTATTTATTTGACGATTCAATTACAATAAATAATCAGTCATATAAAGTAATAAGAAATTTTAATGAATCGAACACCAATTTATTTTGTTCATGTCTTTCTGAGACCGATTGGTCAGAGGTTTTGACAGAACAAGATCCTAATGAAGCATACAATAAGTTTCATGCAAAATACTCTGAACTTTACGATCTTTGTTTTCCTTTGGAACAAACTAGTAATAAATGTAAGAAAAATTTATTATCTCCTTGGATTACAAAAAGTTTATTGATTTCAATTAAAAAAAGAAAAAAATTATATAAAAAAATATTATCTTCGCCAAATCCTACTCGTGAATCATACTACAAAAAATACAGAAATAAACTAAATCATCTGATCAGAACTGCTAAACGTACTTACTATGATTACCCGATTCATTTTGGCAAAAACTAATCTAAAAGAAACTTGGAAATTAATAAATGAAGTAATCAACAAATCTAAAAGTAAAACTCCATTGTCTCCAACCTTTAATTAACTATGGGAACAAAATATTAACAGACCCACTTGAAATTGCAAACAGCTTTTGTGTATACTTTACTATTGGTCCTAACTTAGCGGAAAAAATTCCTGATGTGAATATGCCATTTAGTACATTTTTATCTAATCGTACAAAGGATAGTATATTTCTAATTCCTACTAATGTTACTGAATTAACTAATATCTGTTACTCACTTAAGTCAGGAATGACTGCCGGATTTGACAATATAGTCATGAATGCAATAAAACTATCCTTTGAATTTATAGCTTACCCTCTTGCCCAAATTATCAATCGTTCAATTTCAAATGGAGTATTTCCTGATAAGTTGAAGATAGCTAAGGTAATCCCAGTTTTCAAAACTGACAATCCTGAGTATTTTATAAATTATAGACCCATATCTCTCCTTACAAATTTTTCAAAATTTTATGAAAAACATATGCATAATCGTATCACTAATTTCATCAATCGATTCGAAATTTTATACCACTTACAATTTGGATTTCATAAGAATCATTCAACTGTGACGTCACTTATTCATCTTAGGCCTGTTTCATACGCTGTACTTCACATGTGCCGAATACATTAAAGACAATAGATAATGAGCTGAAATGCCTCATTACCTATTGTTTTTAATGTATTCGGCACATGTGAAGTACGGCGTATGAAACAGGCCTTATGAATAAAATTGCAACATCTATTGACGAAACTAATATCGGAGTGTTCTTGGATCTGTCTAAAGCATTTGATACTCTTGATCGCGAAATTAGAACATTATGGCATATGTCGGATGGCACTACAATGGATAAAAAGCTATTTCTATGATCGCCGGCAATGTGTTCAATTTAATGAGACTTCTTCTACAGAAAATAACATTGCTCAATATTAGGCCCATTATTCTTTCTTTTATATATAAATGATCTCCCTAATGCTACGGATCTGGCCAAGTGCTTGCTTTTTGCAGACAATACCAGCATTTTTCTGTCTCACACTGACCAAGAATATTTGACAACTTCATTGAATGAAGAATTAAAAAAACTAAATATCTGGATGAAAACAAATAAACTTTCGGTTAATATCAATAAAACAAATTATGTTATTTAAAGTTCAAAACAAAAGACAACTAAGATTAACCTGCCAGTTTTGTTTGATGATAAACCTCATCAGAGTGAATGTGGTTAAATTTTTAGGCATATCTATCGATGAGAATGTAACTTGGAAATATCATATTGACCATGTAAGAAAAAAAATTCTAAATCGATTGGAGTAATTGAAAGACTAAACTTTCACTATATTATTCTTTAATTTATCCCTATATTAACCCATTGAGTCGCATTGCACCCTGATGCACCCTACTGTAGTATTTTACTCTGTCTAACGCCAAACAATTTTACTCGTCAAGGGGAGAGCGCTGGTGCTTAATGGGTTAACTGGCCTATCTGCCCATGTGTCTAGTTAACCCATTGAGTCGCATTGCAACCTGATGCACCCTACTTTAGTATTTTACTCTGTCTAATGCCAGACTATTTTACTCTGTCTAACACCAGACTATTTTACTCTGTCTACCGCCAGACGATTTTACTCGTCAAGGGGAGAGCGATGGCGGTTAATGGGTTAATTATTGTAACATAATTTGATCTTCGACATATGTAACTAAGTTTAAACTGGATCTGGAAAAAAAGAGTAGTGAAAGTCAGAGGAGGTTGGCCACGGCCCGCAAAGGCTCATGGGTAGATTTCTTGTGATTTAATTTTGAAGTTCATTTGCATTTTGACCTTCATCGCGAAAGGAACAGGACACGAGAAATTATAAAATAACTTCGTTAATTGCAGCCGTATTGAAGCGCGCACTTGTGCATTATTTTGTTTCATTTGTCGCTTGTTTTTTGTCTGGAAGCCGACGTGTTCTTAAATGGGTATTAACGGCCTTCTTGGCTTTCTTCGTCCTATAACCAAGGACTCGTCTATACAAGAGTATACAGGGAAATCGCTTGGAATTGATACGTCTTGTTATCTTTACAAAGGCGCATATTCTTGTGCTACAGAACTGGCCCTTGGAATACCAACGAATAAGTAAGTACATATGTTTTACAACTCAAAATCATTAAATATTAATGAGTGTCGCCGTATGAATATTCTTGTTGCTCATTGAATGAGTCATTGTGTATTCAAAATATTCAATTTCAATGAGTGTGTGGAATTGTGTTTTGTGTGATACAATATAAAGAAGTAAGTCGTATTTGTATTTACTAGATACATCGACTACCTAGTTCAAGTTATAAGGCTTCTGCAAGCCAGTGATATTAAGCCTATTGCGGTGTTTGATGGAAACAAACTACCAGCAAAAAGCAATGTGAACCACTCTCGTGAAAGGTATAGTTTCAATAATTTATATAATAATAATATTAGTCATTGTGACCAAAACATATCTTTCTTCATATTGATATTCAGTATTGTATGTGTAATGTTATTTCTTATAGTACAAGAAAAGATACATTAAGAAAGGGTAAAGCCCTCTGGTATTCCAATGACAAAACAGCAGCTGCTGGATTCTTCCAAAAGGCCCTGAAAGTGACATGGAATATGGTTTTAACCACAATTGAGGTATTCAAATTATAAATTTTATTAATAGAATGGGCATTGGCATAAAAATGTATGTTGATTTGGTAAAAGAGGCGTTTAAGTCTGTTCTGTGCATGTGCTATTACCTATGTGAGATCCTGATATGATCAGACATATGTAAACAATGTTGAAATTTGTTTCACTGTTGTTTCGACATCTTCTAAATCAGAAACTCTATCAATATTTATTTGCAGCAAACCAAAACACATCGTATTTTTTAAATATAGCGTGAATGTAAACAAACTGACGTCAACCTGTTTGTTTACATTTGGACTTGAACTCCATGTGCTATAAATCACATCAAGCACATGCAATGTCAAATTTCCACACATACCATTATTTTTTAAAATTAAGCTTAAGTTTACTGATAGTTATTGACTACACTTATATTTTCAGACATTAAAAAGTATGGGAGTCGAATATGTTGTGGCTCCATTTGAAGCAGATGCCCAACTAACATATTTGGAATCGCAGGGTCATTTGAATGCGATTATAACAGAAGATTCCGACTTACTTGCATTTGGTTGTAAAGAGGTAATTAATACTTTTTACATTATTGTGATATTAACCCATTGAGCCCCAGTGCGTCCTACTTATTTTTTTACTTATCTAACGCCAGATGATTTTACTGATCAAGGGGGAGGCTCTGCAGCTTAATGGGTTAACCAAAAAAATCTGAAAATGTACCTATTTAACCCATTGAGCCGCAATGCGCCCTACTTTTTTTTACTTTTCTAATGCCAGACGAGTTTACTCGTCAAGGAGGAATGCAGCTTAATGGGTTAATGAAAAAATTATAAATGAAAAAAGTCTAATGAGAAAATTTTCATTACTGTCAACTAAAATTCTGGTAAATTTTTTTTTTCCACACCCAACTTCAGGATGTATTTATAAGGTTCAATTATTTTGAGGAATTTTTTGAATTTGAATTAGTTTAAAGAATTGTTAATGTTTTTAAACCAGGTCATATACAAGTTGGAACTAAATGGGACCTGCAAAGTCATTAGACGGATGGACATTTGTAAATTCATGGGTGTCAAAGATTTCAAATTTGAACACTTCCGATATATGTGCATTATTGCTGGATGTGACTACCTCAAAAATATTAGTGGTATTGGGATCAAGAGGGCTCATGCTTTTATTCAGAGATATACAAGAGCAAATTTAAAAATCGAAAAGGTACAGTCTGTATTAGATATTTTATACATAACTCATATGTTGTTTATAATATTGTTATATCAAGGTGACTGTATGAAATGTTGCTTAATTTAATTTTATTATAAGAATAGGATAAAATGTGTTAAGTTTAATGCATTTCTAAGTAAAATGCTAACATGTAGTTTAGTTTAGTTTATAATAACTTTATTGCATAGAAGTGCAAATGGGACTCAAATTATGCAATAACAGATTTTTGTTTTATAGGCATTACCAGAAATGGCAAAACTGATTGGTGTCAGGACAATCAGCATACCCAATGGTTACATTTCTGCATTTTCAGTTGCAAATAACACGTTCTTGCATCAGTATGTGTTTGATCCCAAAACTAGGATTGAATTATCATTGACACCCATTCCACAACATGACATAATTCCTAATAAGGATAAGTTTTACTTGTATCCTTTACACAAAATGAATCGAAATACTAATAAAATATATGTTGTGTGATATATGAAAGATGTATGACAATGTATAATATGTTTAGGCATTTCAGGGTCTTTTATTGCAGAATTTAGATTGTTGTGTACTTAACAATGAAATAGAAATGCAAATAATATTGTTGATCTTTGTATTGGCAACATAAATATTGAAACAGGTGATAGAGTAAACAACTACTCAGTAGAGGAGTTGCAGGTAAATATCATTATTCTCTTTATTATTCAGGGCCCAAATATAGTACATATCAGGGGTACATTATACAAGAGGGGCGTATCTAGGATTTTTTGTACAGGAGTCAAAAATTTTCATTGCCGCAAATAAAATGTGATGTGCCAAATGACTGTTTCGCCCAATGTCAGGGCTCATCAGTATGCCTAGGAATACACAAAATATCACACAGCAAATAGTGAATTTGTGATTCTGACACAGACAGCCCTTATAAAAGGCCTAAAGGAGCAGACTGGTTTTAAGGTGCCAGCACCCGCCTTCACACCTTTGCTGCGGAGCAAAAGGAGTTTGGTTGGAAACAGAGACTATATGGGACACTTTATAGATGTGAAATTGCTCAATTTTCACACCAATCCCAGTCAATTCCAACCCTTTACCCCCCCCCCCCCACCTAAACTAAGTCCTAACCTAAAACCTATTCCAATAATCCAACCAGACTTATGTTTATTCAGGTTTAACATTTGCCAAAAATTGCCAACACTGATGTTCTGTTGGTTGATGTGCCTTTTATTTTAGACCCCTGGAAGTATATGGGGCGAAATTGAAAGAACAGGAAATCAAACAATTGAAAACCAGGTTGAAGATGGTGAGTCTTAGATTGTAATGCCACATACCAGACAAGTTTGATGTCTCATTGTGAGAAATGAAACTGCATGGAATTGGGAAAAAATTTGCATTTCAGGCAGTTGTCCAGTACAACAAGCTTCCCGATAGTCTAACGAAAGAAACATCTATTATATATATAGCATATTTTTAGGCCATCTATAGACCTTATTCATAAATCGTGATCGAGGCCTCGTATCCTAGGAAACGGGGAAAAACGCGGGAAAATTGACAAAATGTTTCTTTTGCTGTCGGCTATGGCAGCTTTTTATCGTCAATATTACGGCTTTTTTCGAAAATAATATCTATAAAACTGAGTTTGAAAGTTGAAAAAAATACTTCTGAGAAAATATAACATGATATTTAAAGCAAAAGATGCTGGAGTCAATCGAAAAAGGAAACCTTTGACTTTGTATCATTGTGGTAGTTTGTATGGCCAAAACAAACAACCAACAAGGCTACAAAACGTCTATGCAATACCAAAATCGTAAGAAATATGAAACTATTGTTGAAGAAAAAAGATTACAACTCACTCAGGTAATGTAGCCTTCATTTTTTAAACTTGTAAGCTGCTTGCAGAATGTTATCGAGCCACAGCCATAGTTCATATTCCCCGTACGAATCAATAACATTTGACGTTCTCTTGTGATTTTTGACCTGTTGTTTTCTTTCATGTTAATTTCAAATTCGAAAAATTATACTTTCATTCCATAGTTGTCTTGATTTTTCACGGAATAACCTTTATATTGACGTTAAAATCTCAGTAGAATGCTGTTTTTCGCTTCTGGATAAACACTGTCGCTACGTTGTCATTTTTTCCACACAAAAACGGGAGAAAAACCGGTCGCTTTTATAATATACTTGTTTCCCGCTTTCGTTGTGGGCACAAAGTCTTAAAAATACACACAAAAATCGTTATAAATCGCAAAAAGCAACAAGAAACAAGCCGTTGAAGTCGATATATAGCATCTGAATTTGGCTTGTCAAGCAGTTTTCGCTTGTTTTCCCGCGTTTTTTCCCCGTATCCTAGGATACGAGGCCTCGTCACGATTTATGAATAAGGTCTATATATAGCATATTTTTAGGCCATCTTTATTTGCTTTTTTACGGTGTTTATTTTTTATTTAAACCAGGCCCAGGTATTTGATTTATATTTGTATTTTATAGCAGCTACATACAAGCTGACTATAATTAATTATTATTATATGATTTTAGATGATCCAAATGATGAAAACTTTACTGCCGACATATCTGTATTAAGTCAAGACAGAGCCAGTGAACAAGTTGTCACAAGAGCTTCAACTCTGAAATGCAAAGTTGTTGAAAGACTGGAGGATTTTACTTGGACTATTCCTTGCTTTCCAGTTATGCAAATTCCATTCACAGCAGTGGTTTTTGAAAAGGATGGTGAATTGTATAATGGTTTAATGAGTACCTGTGATATTAACGCTATTGATGTTATAAATGCAAACATTGTGTGCTGGTGCAGTTGTGGCATTGACATCAACAATAAATCATATGTTGTATTATGGAAATGGGAAGTGCAGGAAGAGTTACAAAGTGATTGGGAAGACTTGGAAGAAACTGAAAGTGAGATATCATATATTTCTGAAACAGATCTGTCAAGTGATGAAAGCCAAAATCATATGCCAATAAGTCAGGATAAAGAGGGAATGCCAGATGTGACACATACTCTTCCTTTTAAAGTTCTTGGCGTTGCCCATTGTAAAAGTTATCAGGATCATCTAGAAAAGGCTTGCGAGAAACTAGGTGAAGACAAGAATTCAGTCACAGCTTGTATTGTACCTGAACGTGATAATGAACAAGATGCTGAAGCTATTTGCGTGATGATAGACTATGGTGAAGGCAAACAACGTGTTGGCTACATTGCAAGAGAGTTCACCAAGTTCATACATCCTCTCTTATGCAGTGACAGTATAATCAATGTCAGTATTGGGAAAATTAAATTTCAGACACTGTGGCTAAGAATAGGATTTTATATGAGTGTTCTTATCACAAGGAAAGGTGAATGGGAACGATCTGTGGTTAATGCAGCAAGAGAAGTCAAGCTGTATTGAGACTGTATTCTGAATTAACCTTTGTTTGTAACTAATAAAATTTTAAAATCTTTTGCAAGGCCTGAATTTGGGCACTCAAACTGTCCGAAAAGTTGCAAAATTAAAAATTGTAAACCTTTGAGTATCCTGGATAATTGTAATTTTGCAACATGTACAGTAACAGAACATTTGCATTGTTAGCCTGCGAACAGGCTCTCAAGCTGAATTGAGAGCCTGCATCGATGACTAATGAATTTGAATATCTGCGTCTCAAATCGTGACGCGAAATTCTCATTGGTCAGATGCTATAATTTATATTATTCCGCTGAGCTCTATATAAGTCAACTGCTTACTATGCATAAAAAACACATTAACTGATCAAATTGGTCTTGGCCATCTTATCTCAAAGCACGAAATGTTCTGTTTTGAGAAAACAGTATTTAAAACATTTAAACTTTTGCTTCAATATCTTATATTTCGAAAAACAGTATAAACTGTACGGTCTAAATTTAGTTTGCATGGTCTAAATTTAGTTTGCACGAAAGTTGTAAACAACACCATATAAGGATAGACATTCCATATTTGGAAAAGCGAACGTTACGGGGCAGATATTCAAATTCATTAGTCATCGATGCAGGCTCTCAATTCAGCTTGAGAGCCTGTTCGCAGGCTATTGCATTGTTAACCAGCAATAACACAATCACTGTGCACACTAAAGTAGTGCACATTGCTAGCTATTAAATGCGCTAAATCAAAAACTTATTTTAAACTTATTGGGTCGTTTATGTTAGTTTAACTTGTTTACCACTTTGACGTGGATGGAAAGTTAGGGAAGTTTAATAGTAGTAATTAATGCCTAGGGCTGGTTGTATAAAACTCTTAATCACATTTTTAATCACTATTTTGTAGTTAAATAGTGATTAACTCTCAAATAGGCGCTTCTTATTGGATGACGTTTCCACTTAACCATAGTTAACTTTAATCACTTTTTTATACAACCGGCCCCTGATGGATGAAAGTGAGGGATGAAAACTAGAGTAAATCCCATTGTTCTTGTCCTGTAGTAACAGGCTTAACTCATAAAGATGCATCAATGCTATAAACCGCTTCTGCCATCCGTCTCAGTAATATTGATATCCAGTAATCGTGGAGGTAGTACTTCCGGGGCAACGTGAAATTGTGCTCGCACAGACAATTTACCTTTCTGTGGAATTGAGGCTCTGTTTGCTGCAAAAACCCCTGGGTCTGCTCTGCGGGAAAGCCGGATTTGGTCGAGGTGTTCAACTTCTTCTTTATGTTCATTGAAAGATTCCAATGGGCCCGTATTGTACCTTTCATTCACCCCAGTCCAGTAAAAGAATCCCAGTTCTGGATTGATTCTCTTCACAAATTCCTGTTCGATTTTGCGGTAATTCTCCACGAATGACTTGTGGTCAAAGGTTGGACCAAGCAGGTGATGTAAAATAGAAAAAAACCCTTCGAGGACATCTGTTGACGAGGCTCTTGGATGCTCGGGGGGGAGCGAGCGTGTCTTATACTCCAACCTTCTTATTTCTTGACTCTCTATATTTGCTGTTAATGCCACAATTATCTCTCTTGTTAATCCTTTGATTCCTTTGATTGGCCTAAATTTTAGAATCATATTATACAAGTAATTATCAACATAAAATACAATCTTGTCAAACAGGGCCAAATACAATATGCAGGAAGGTAGGGTTTTAAAATAACTGCTTAAAATAAAGCTAAAGGCATAATATGTGTCTTTATATAGTATAACGTAAGATGACATAGAACTCCTGGTCATATTTTACAGTATAGACACTACAGTATCATACCTATTGACATCCATCACTGAGTAATCTTTGCCATCCTTGTGCCATGGCATCCAGTCTTCAAGAATATAATTTAGCATATCTTTGTTGTAATTACATCTTGTCTCTTCACTCAAGCCGCGCCCATCACTAGCTTTGTGCCAATTCCGTACCAATTTCACGAACTTTGCTTCATTTTTGTAACCATTCTCCTGCATAAATTCCAAAACACCACGTGAGAACATTCTTTCACAATCAGGCACCGACTGTTTATGCTGGCCAGTCAATGCACTATATGTTAGACCAGTGTTGGGTGCATTTAAGCATGCGACAAATGCTCTGAGATCAACATCCGGAATAGATCCAGCTCGGGTGCATGCTGTGATCCTTTTGAGGACATGATTATGGTCCTCTCTTTCATGGAACTGCTCTCCCGTTATCTCATCAACTTCTGGAACATACAAGTGTTCCTTAAAATTTACACCATTTTTGGTGTATTCCAGAACTTCATAACGATAGAAATAGAATGCCATCAACGATTTCAAACAGTCACTTGTAGTTTCGTCTTTCCCTTAATATATTAATACATCAAGTAAGACAAATGGCAAACATGCATTACAAGATCATTTGATACAGTAGTGGGGGGGGGGGGCAGAGAAGGAGGGAGGACGTGCACACACTAAATAAACATACATGTATGCTGTGGAGAGTGAACATTAAAAAATACCTGTGGTCCAAGGGTGAGGATCATATGAGAATGGAAACTGTTTTCTTCTCAGTAGTAGAAGAGCTTGGTGGAAAGTCGTTTTAACTTCTGAGTTATTCATGAGATCATATAAGAAAATAATGTCCTCCAATGGTACAGCAACATGGAATTTAAGTGCTCTAATATCACCATCATTCCCTGTAATATCAAGTTAATAGGTTGGAATTATTTATAGAAAAGTCACAACTTGTAAAGGGACATACTGTACATACACTGATCAGTATTGGGTACTTTCTAAAAGCGAGTAATTAAGGGTCACAAGTAAGTAATTAAGGGTCACATTAAAAGACATATTGAAATATGGTAAAAATGTGAGTGGCAATCCACATGCACAAAGCATACATATGTTACGATAAACCAGGGAGTTGCATGGTTAACGAGCAATGTCTGCTTTATAAAATGTGAGAGAATGAAGTGATCATGATTATTCTTCGGGAACAATATGTAAAAGTGTACACTGCACACTCGTAAAAATATTATAGATGTCCTGTTAACTAATTGAATTTGAAACTATTGAAGTTAGATATAAATATCTAACCTTTTACAGGCTTCAAATATTTCTCTATTTCATTTATTCTTGTTGACCGTGCCTTGACTTTTGCATTCATAATTAGCTGAATTACAGATATCGGTCTCTTGCTTCCCATCGTCCTCAGGGAGTTAAACTCACCATCACTTGAAAATCCTACGAAAATAGAATTACTGTAACATAAGAAGTGTTATTTTTTGGCCGGCTGATGAGCGAAAGAGGCAGAAAATGTTTTCTCACACACGAAGTGGGCGGTGCAGGTTATAGGAGCATGTTTTTGTTGTTCCTCTCTTGGAGCAGACAGAACTATAAATATATAATTGTGTCGATGTAATCTAGAGTGAAAAAGATTGTTGTAAAATTTGATGTGTTAAGTAAATGTCAAGCTTGCAGCAATGCTGTAGCAGGTCCCAGCAGTGTGTGAGAAATAATATTAATGTATTTAAGTAAATGTTTTCAAGTGATTTGAATTTTTTTGAGAATAAATTCTTTTTTATGGCTGTCTTCAATTAACACATGGGCAATGGGATATGAGATTAATACATCCAATCATTTTCTAGACTGTACATACACTGGCCAATTATTAACATTTAAATTCCAGGATGAAGTAACTTACCAACAGACACCATTTCAATGTTATTCATGGCTGTTCTGATTTCATCTCTAAGTTTTCGTAAACCATTATCTGTTATGCTTTTATAGGGAAGCGCTCTGACAGGAATAGCGTATGGTTTTCTGCAACGTAGCTCATCACCGACCATAAAAACCATCAAATGAGATGCAGCCTCTCTCTTCTTTGATGTCAGTCCTTTGACATAATTGAGAAGGTCTTTCCTTAATTCAGAGAGTCTCTTCGGTCTGTTGACTTCTGTAACAGAATTCACATACATGCTTAATAATGTATTGGCATCATTAGCAAGTTTCTCGTTCATTTCGAGTAGCTTCTCAAAACCATCTACAGCCCATGCCAATGCAAACATTGTTTGTTCTGCAACAGTATTTTGTTTCCGTTTTGCATCATAATCCTTTTTCGACGTCTTCATGCCTTCTAAAAGGAATGATCGATCTTCACGTAGTTGTCTTAACAGTTCTTTAAGATCATTCATGATTGTTTCACATTCCATTCGAGTTTTCAGTGCAAGACCATTTATCCACTTAATGCGTTTATCATATTGTTCCTGTTCTCGTTGTAGATTTCCATCACCCAAGTCACAGTCACCTGTCCATTTACCCTTTACTGACTCGTGTAGTCCTTCTTTCATGTCTGTTGCATCAGCCTTTATAAACCAACGACCAGTTGGGTTCGATTCCTTGGCTTTTTTTAATGCTTTCACCTGTAATAATGTATAGGAAAAAATAAATTAAACTATAAATAAAAGTGGAAATTTTGGTACCTTTGCACAATATTATATTCTGTCAGAGTTTGTTTAATTGTTTGTTAGTTTGTTTACTGAAATCTTAACAGAGCACTGCATGTTAGCACTGTGTCTGGTTATTTTAGCTTTCTTTCTTTCACCCATAAATGCCCAACAGTTTCCAGAACGATCATCTTATAATGTGTTAGACAGAGTAAAGTCATCACTATCGATTTCGATTTGCTATGGAAATCATCAAGCTTAGTAAGTTGTAATTGGCTAATTAAATATTCCAACCAATCAAATTACTTTCTATTGAATCATCGTAAATCACCATAAATTATGCAAAGAATAGACTTGACTCATGTCATGTATTTGCTCTAAAATTCTAGTCATAAATGGCCATATATAATTACCTGGATTTCTGTACCACAGAAAAACCCACTGTTAGCTATATCCCGTCGAATTGTCCGATCGCTAGGTCCTGCAACATTGACTTTTGCCTGTTAGAAAAGTTACAACAAAACATTAGTCTAAAACCTGGAGTACTACAAGCAAACAATTACTCAGTTTTTTAGTTTATTAAGTTGAGTACCTAAATATATTTTTTCAAACAAATGCCTAATTTGAAAACTCCACTTTCCAGCTACGGCCCCAAGCTGTTTTACAGATCTGAACTCCAGTTCTGGCCTGTTTGGGGCCATTCACAAAGGATGTCCAACCAGAGGGTGGGGAGGAGGGTTTGGAAAATCAGGACAAACTCCGACATAGGGGGGAGGGTTTTTTTTAGCAATCCGGATGTCTGAAATTTAAAAACATTCAAAAACAAATTTCTTTTTCCTCTATGTTGAACTCTCCTTCCCATTGTAAAATTGGCATTTTGGACACTTCATAATATTATGTAATTCTTTCCTTCAATGATGAATTCAACAGTGGCGTCAAATAAAAGCTTTCTGCATGTATAACTCTCCTTTTCTATACAATAAATTCATCCCGATGTTGCAGTAACACAGTTGTTGGTTTTAATTAATAATTTATATGTTTTTGTATTCACATTTATAGTTATAAAAAAGTTCTAAAAGTAAAAAAGTTTGTTACTCTTAACATATACAAGGTTGTGTGAGTTTTGCGAGGCATGGCGGATGTCCAGGGGGAGTCACTAATTCGGACAATGGCAGACAAGGGGGAAGGGGGGGGGCTGAAAATTCATCATTTGGCCGGACATCCTTTGTGGATGGCCCCTTTGTTAACAACTTGAAACATAGTTTTCAGTAGCTGGGTATCATTTGGTTCAACTTTGTTCGATGGTTATGTGGTCATTATTTGTGACCAATACTTAGTCGAAACATGTCTATTTGAACAAAATTGCCATATTTTTTGTAACTTTGACAAGTCAGCGACCTCCGGCTCCGGCCGAGCCTACTTTTTCTATACAGCTTTCAATGATACAAAGTACACATAGATGGTGGTTTTATCTGAAGGTTATATTTTACCACTTGTTGACATAACATGCACTACTGTAGTGGTAAAATTTAGCCTAAGAGATAAACATACACAAACACTTTAAAGCAATAAGTCACAACAACCATTTAGAACTCACATCCATGGTCTTCCTGTCCTTCTTCTGATTTTTCTTTGGCCTTGACTGGATGTTGTGCATTGTCTCAATCTCTTTTGGGGATGCTTCAGCACCTGCTAGCTCTTCTTTTTCACTTTCGCTGAAAGAACTCCAAAGAGTTGATGGGCGAATGGAACTTCCTGGTGAAAGTACACTAGAATCTTCCAGGACCTGTTGATGATTCTGGTTTGTTTCAGAATCAATTGGCAATACATCAGGTATACTAAGTCCTCCAAGGGCACATATGACAAGGCTTCTTCAATAATATTATTCTTGGGTGCTTCTTGATTCTTTCCTTTGCTCTTTTCTACATTCTCTTTATTCTCCACTTCTATATTCTCTTTCTCATCCACTTGATCAACATAAGACCACATAGGTCCAAGATGAAGACGAGCCCAAGAATTTCCAAAATTAGCATACATTGTCTCCATCCAAGTCTTGTAATCCTTGGAGGCTCTCAGATTATTGCCATCATCAGATGCAAAAAATTTGCAGTTGAAATCAAGTAACCCAAATGGCATTTGGTTTACATTCAGACGTGCTGAGGATCCATCTTCGCACATAATTCCAAGTGATTTGCACAAGTTAAAAACAATATCATCCTTATTGTTCCATTTCAAGTGATCCATAGCTAGCAGAGACAGTTCAATAAAATTGGAAGGAATGAAATGCTTCAGATCTTCACTAAAATCATTTTCGGCAATAAAGGAATAAATAAATGTTGCAAGTTGTATACGTTGAATTGATGACATTTTGCCAAGATTTTGCACAATCAAAGTCATAAGGTCTCCGCGAAGTTCTTCATGTTCAAACTCAGCAGAATCATTTCTGGCCTTTTCCATCTCATTAACATAATCAATGTCATATGCCTCTTCAGCATCATTGACGGTCTTGAATTTCTTTTTAAGGTGGTCAATTACTTTCAATCTACATGCACCTCCTAAATTAAAGAAAGAATAAAAATAAACCTTGTAAGAAAGCAATGTAATTTGTTAGAAAGGTCATGTAATTCATACTGTCATCTAGTCCACATGGTCCTGGGCAGAATCCTTACAATCTATTTGGACGATATGCTGGATACACTGTTGAGATCTCAAAGACTTGTAGGTTTATATTAATCAAAGAAACTTCTATGCACTGATTGGTACCACCCCCCTGAGAAAACATTCCTGGATTGACTAGTGCATTATATGACACAGTATCTTATAAATTATATATCTTGTCAAAAAATAAAACCAACCTGTTCTTAATTGCATTCCACTAGATTCTGCAATATCCTTTGCACAATCATCCCAGAAAGCAACACGTTTGTGTGTGGGCCAACAATCAGAAGATTCGTACAGTGCAACATATCTCACCAAACCCTTCAGCTCATCCTTATTCCAGTCTTGTTTTTTTCCTTTCTACAAGAATAAAATACATTAACCTGTTAACGGGCAAATTATCTACCCAAATGCGACCTACTTTAGCATTTACTCTGTTTAATGCCAGACGATTTTACTCCTCAGTGGTAGAGTACTGGTGGTTAATGGGTTAACCAATTTACTGGTAGTATTTTACCACTGACAAATGACCAGCAAAATAGTCTGGCATTAGACAGATTATACACTATTTAAATTCATATAAATTTATATTATAAAAAATTTCAGTTCACACATGTAATATTTGTAACTTCATGTAGTGATGAAAACCTTAAGAAGTGTATGTCAATACTCAATACATTTATACTTTAATGTAAATGATTTACAACCAAAATGCAACAGGCAATACTCAGTATTTTGTGCAAACAAAGATTTCTTTGAGGAAATATGTCGCCCTTCTATCTGTTCAATATTTCTCTGGTTCTTTTCCTTTGGCTTTCCAGGAGTGTCTCCTGTAGGAGGACAATGACCTCTCTTGTTTGACATTATCAGTTCAGTTTTTGGCCTGTATTCAGTAAAATGAATTACACCACTTAAATTGTAATCATTAATTTATTCGGCACTTTTACAGTTTATTTAACTAGAAGAGAGAGTATACCCTAAGCACAAAGAAGCAATGATGTACATTCATGTATTTTTTACAACTCGTCAAAACTTGGGATTCTGTTCGAAAAAATCCTTACGAAAGCGAAAGGAATTTCTGTAAATTGCATTTAAAGGAAGACATACCGAAGACCCGTGTGAATAGCGCCATTTTGTACATCGTACTTTCAAGTATCCCCTAGTTCATATAATACCGATATTCTAAAGTATTTTTACAGAAATATATAAAAATAACTTACCTCACATTCTTGTAAATATTTGAGTGAATACTTTGAAAGATTGAGTGAGTAAATCGGTATATTTGGTAGATTCCTGCTTCTTTCTTTGCTCTTTGTGTGTTTATCGCTCGACAGGCTAGCGCTTTGCTGATTGGCGCATTAGTTATGCCATGAGCCTTTGCGGGCCGTGGCCAACCTCCTCTGGCAGTGTAGCAAATAGACAGTCATACACACCAATATGCATTTACCTGTGGGGAGATGAAACACGATAAACAATTTGCAAGGTATGTCGTCAAAAGTCATTTTCGGCTTTTATAAATCTAATCATTATTCCAATGGGTTGATGCTTCAAGCTGCCCTATTGTAATTCTATTTTCCCTGAAAAGGATGTTGTATTTTTTGGAAGGCTTAATATTGCTGTATCTCCAACATACGCCGAAAATTTTCTTTGCAGAAGGTCACAATTGTCCTTTCATATTAACTGTGCACACTAATTTGCATATGTATAAATATGAAGAGAAGTTTGTTTTAACTTTAGAAATGATAGTAAATAAATTATTACAAGCTTGGAATTAAAATGCACATGCAGTTTTTTAAAATGTGCATGCAATTTCTGACCAGGTGGGTATATAAATTTGTCAGCATTGTCATGACATTGACATGGTTTTCCCTGGCATTACGACCATGTGTGATGTGATGTGTGCAAAGCCTTCAGCTTCCTGACTAAATCAATTTTGCTGAACGTTAAAATGACAAATTCTATGACTATATATTATTATCCACGGGACACTGGTATTAGTCAAAAACCATTTGCTTTGTATACCACCGCCATGAAATGGAATATACAACATGTGTAAACTTTTGCTCGGTCTTCTGTAAATTGCAACCGCAAAGTTGCAAGTTCCTAATTGCGTCTTAATTGTTATTTGGTTTAAAAGTTGTTTGTGGATTGTATATGATGTATTTTTTATTCACCATCAATGTGTGAACAAAATTTTATACATCCACACAAGTAAATGTTCTGTGAGAATTTTCCTATGACAAATATATATTTGCGCGTGTGGGCAAGACAAGAAATAGTTGTTGTCTTTACGCCTGGAAAGGTTGCCTTCTGCGAAATACATGCATGCATGTGACGAGTCATATACACACGAGCAAACAGTAAACACTTGCATATGATAATTTTCCTTTGGCTTTGCCACATAAAAGCTGGCGCGCCAGTTTTTTATCAAATGTATTTGCCATATTAACTGTATAGGTACTGCATCAGCAAATTCTCCCCATATAGCAAATTGAAAATTGTCACAGAAAATTTGCTTGTGTGGCTTTAAATATAGCCAACCATTTGTTTTTATGTTGTGATGTTGATTGATATTTGATAGATATCAAGGTGCTAAGATTATATTCATTAAAATTCAGAAAATATACATGAATCTATAGGTATGATTTACTATAAGAGAATTGAATTTCAGGTATATACAAACAAGTTTATACATTCCTGTACGGCTGGACTTGTGTAAGCTTTCATTTTTAAAAAGACAAAGGCTAGAGTATAGGCGCGGGAATTATAAAACCTTACTGACATTGCATATCTTGCTTTTTTCATTGGCATCTTAAATTACCTAAATCCTGTTATGCATGAAGCGATATTTCCTATGTCGGCATCGCTTATCAAGTCGACAATGTAATAGCCATGCTGATATATAGCCATTTGGTTTATATTATTGTGTTCACATTACATATATTTAACTTTTGAAGGGGATCCAAATCCGCCAACTCGGGTCCGTATTTACTAGTAGATTTGGACCCCCGGGGGTCCATATCGGCTAGTGGATTTGGACCCGGGGGTCCAAATTTACGGGGGTCCAAATTTACGGGGGTCCAAATCAACTGGGACACTGGTCTTTTAACTCATTAAGCGGAAAGCTGTTACAATGTTTCTACCCGCCTAAGGCGCAAGCAATATGGCGAATTTGTGATTGAATTCAAGAGCTTTCACCAAAATGGCAATATCTCAGAAACAGTTGCATAAAAAAATCTGATCTTTTCAACCAAACATTAGTGATATATGATTGACTAAATTTAGTTTAAATGACATTGCATACCTACATATATCATTAGTTTTTTCAATGAGAATTTTTATTTGTAAAGCAGTGACACTTTGTTTTTCATGTCACTCATCACCTAAAGGGGCAATATCTCCATAAATTTATATAAAAACCAAAAAAAAAATCATTTACTAAATTAGTACATATCTATATTATAACCAATTTTCATCTCTTGGGATATGAATTAGAGTATAGGCGTATATCGTATTTCGTATCCGTTGCTAGGCAACCCGATAAACACGTGCTCAAATATCATGCCCGCAAGTTAAGGAGTCATGTTAGGGCGCATTCGGGCGCATTGCCGCTTACCCCCTTGCCAATCTCAGGGCGCATTTGGGCGCATTGCCGCTCAATGAGTTAAACAGCCCCAAGTCAAATTGCATTGCATGATTTACTTGAAAATATTTTGTATTAAAATTAAAACAGCCGTTTTCACCCCTGATCTGCACTAAGAATAGACACAGTGCTTATCATGAAAGTTTGTCTACAAAAAGTGGTTGTGTAAACGAGTAAATAGCGAAGTGGGAGTTTTGGCACGGTGCCCATTTTCAGGGGTGCCATGCCTATAAAAGGCCTATTGAATATTCCACTTTGTCGTGTAAAAAGGCCTATTGAATATTCCACATTGAACCACTCTCACAACGGTTTCTGCAGAATAAATAGAGAATAATACATGGGTGCTTGGAAATACCAGATTTATTTCGAGTGTTGAACATTGCAGGATTTTTTGTTCAGGATATTTTTTTGCAGGATTTTTTTCTTCGAATATGTGACATAGTATCATAAATCCAGTTATATAGTTTTTCTAGGTTGACCTTCTATGCAGGGACGTAGCAAAGCATCTGAAGTTATGGGGGGGGGGGGGTTTCGGAGAATTTTACCTGAAATTTGAACTTCAATGTTAAAAATTTACCTGAAGTGTAATAATTATAATAAAGCCTTTTGTGATTGATTTGCACTGTCATACTAATTGTTTCAGGGGAAAAGGTGGAGCTGGGGGTCCTCCCCCAGAAAATTTTTACATTCCCGAAGCTCTAGGATTGCATTTCTCAATGGCGTTTTCTAAAGCAAATTCGAACCAAATTGGGGGTAAATTGACTGCATTTTACAAAAAAATCATTACTTTATTTAGACGCAAATGAAACTGAAAATGTCAAAATTTTAAATTAACTTGAATTTTACCTGATTTTTGCCTGAGTTTCAGCTTCCTGAGTTTGAACATTGAAAATTTATTTAAACACGTTAAAATCTTCAATATAGGTATACTATTTGGCAAAAAAAACAAACATGCGTCTACTATATAGAGTAATTTTAATACTGAATAATATATATAAAAAACGCACTGATTTCCAAAATTGCCGCGTGGGAATCCCATTATGGTGGCGACAAAAAACGATTGATTTCATTTTTGAAATGCCTTAATGAATTAGCTGTTCCTACAGAATGGAGGAGCGTATTCCATAACCGTGCTCCACTGTAGAAAAAACTACGCTTTGAAATAGTCCGTACGTGGTTTCAGTAAATTAAGCTTCATTTTTTAAGTTATAGTCTGCTGCGTAATGAAAACAAATTTTGCAAATACTCTAGATTATCGATTGTTTTGTACGTAGGAAAAAGCACAGGTCTATATTGATGTAATGATAGATTGTCCCAATGCTTCTCTAAGAGAATGCTTGAACTGACATCGTAACTGGACTTCGTAATCACTCTGGCAGCCCTATTTTGTAATTTTTGCATTTTTTGACATAATGTAACATTAAATTCATCCCAGACTGGGCAGCATGAGCTCCACCTTTGAATTTACTACATGAGTAAATTGCTAAACAATTCCCGGAATTTATTATGATAAATTTGCAGCACGTAACACTAACAACTAACCCTTAACCCTAATCTAACTTTTTTAAACTTTTGAAAATCTTAACTTTTAAATTTTTTTTCTTTTTTAACCCTTTTAGACTTTTTTAAACTTTTTTTTGAAAGCGGCCTCCCTTTTAGAGCGGCCTCCCTTTTAGTGCCATTACATTTATAACAAAAAGTCATGTCTAATGCTTGTGGTTTTATGATTTACTCTATTGATAAATTCAAAATGAGCCGCGAATTTATCATATTGATAAATTTGGATGTGTTTAACAATTTACTTGTATAGTAAATTCAAAGGTGGAGCTCATGTCGGACTGGGCTACAGTAATCAAAGTGAGGTTGGATTATTGCATTATACATCTCGATTGCAGTTTGGATTGATATGACAGGTCGTATTCGTTTAAGAGTACGTATAGCGGAAGACATTTTTTTACATTTCATATCAATATGTTTGGACCAAGAAAGGTTTTTGTCAATAAGTAGACCTAGTGATTTAGCTTTGTCGACTTGTTTAATTACATTGCCATCTAAGTCAATATTGATATTTTCGTTGGAATGAGCATGCACATGTTGACGCGATCCAATTATCATGAAACTCTGTCTTGGCAATATTGAGACTTAGGTTGTTCGCTATATGTTACAATGTGCTCACGAAATCAATGCCTAATACCAATCTTAATAACCACAATCCAATATATTTGTGGGCATAACATGAGCGGTTTAAATATCCCTTTCCTACAATCGCGTGCAGAAATACTGAGACTTCACGTTTTTGGCCCTTTTAAAGTACACCACTGTACATCGGCCTCCTTTACCTTGATTAAACAGGTATCCTTATTGTATCCCTTGAACTTGAAGCCTTGTTTCATTTCAGATTTGATATAAAATCCTACAATCTTCGTAAAAACATATAGAATTTTTTCCCCTGTAGTTTTCTTGTGCAAGATATTTTTCCTTGTTTAAAGTTCTAATCGAATTTTTTTGGTATTTGCCTCCTCCCCCCCCCTCCCACTCAAAAATCTAATGGACCATCCCTAATATGTTCATTGAGACTTATGTTTATCGACTTGCAATTTAAAAATGGTAATAATAATAATTTAGTAATACTTCTTCTGTAATGTAAATATGATCAAATGCACAATTTTCATGATAGATCAAATTGTAAAAGAATATCATATCCCGCGTTTATTTATCCTACCCTGCAGAACAATTGTCTTGGATGTCAACACTTTTGACTCGAAGCAAAGATTTATCGAATCGCTGAGAATAGCATATGGTTCTGGGACGTTTTTCCTTGGGGTTAAAGTATCGTCATCCGTAGTGCAGTCCTATTACACGTACCTGAAAGAGGATTATGAACAAAACGAGATAGGACGCGATTACATGGAGCCCGAATACATGGGTTACCAGGGTGACAATTACTGGATTATCTCCAATCATGTAAGATATTATATACATATTTTACAGTGAGACAGCGCATACTAGCAGTAACGTGTAAAATTTGTATATCATGAGTAGCCATAGGATAGCATATATGTGAATCGTTAATGATGGACAAACAATGAAAATGTAGAACGAAAAATATATTGAAAAATTTGGGTGATTGCATGTGCAGCAAGATAACAGAGTAAAAGCTTTATACATATAGTGAAGTCAGTGGCATGCAACAGCATCCTTGAGGGATATCATATCAACCTGAACTAATCATATTGTTTTTTTAGGTACATGTAAGGAATAGGAACATCGTTGGTGAAAGCGATTTAACATACATTATAACAGATGATAAATTATTGTCCTACCAATTAGAGATTGAAGAGAAGCTTCTCAATGTGGAATATTTAAAAAAATCACTGAAGAGGTGTTGTATATACATGTACTATCCAGCTTTACAGACCTGTCTGGTACAGGCTATATACTATAGTAATCACTTTTGATCATGGTATGTAAATAAGATCTATTTCTTTCAGTTAACAAACATAATAACACGTATTTGCTCTATAAATGTTCATAAACCTCCATGAATGATGGAGAAGTACAGCAATGTACTTTATGTTATTCCAATGAAGTGTCTTGCTATAATAATGTTAATAAACTATTCTCTATCTCCCCCCCAAGTCTTTAATGATTGAGAGGGAGCAATGTCATTAAATACTTTAACTAAAACAACATGAACCGTGCATTTATATGATAACAAGCTTAGTTCACTCTTCCTGGAGTCCTTTTTTGTTGTAATCCTGTAAACGTCGTAGAGCTAGAGGTGGCTTCTTGGGTGTGCTAGGGTTTTCAGGTGCCTGACTGGCGGGGATAGGGGTTTGCTCCAGTGTGATGTGGTTTGGTGTAGATGGCATTGATGTGGACTGGGGTGTGGGAGGTGTAGGGCTGGGGATGTTTGGTGGCTCTGTTGGTGGGGGGGTGCAATGTTGGTTGAGGAGCTTTGGTCTGTGGGGTTGGTAGATACCGTAAATCCTCAGTGATAGTATGTCGGGGTTGTCGCTGTTGAACTGGAATGAATTTGCGTAGGAATTTACGATTGTGGAGTGTCACACGGCCTGACCCGTCCACACGGATTGCATACTGATCAAATTGACGGACTTCAATCACTAAGCCTGTTTTATCCCATTTTTTTGGGTGGGGGCCAATTTGGTTCTGTATTCGGACTTGATCCCCAACTTTCAGTGGTGGGAGTCGGCGTGTGTACTCGGACAGCCATTCAGTGGTTCGCATATGACGGTTGCGAAGTGCTTGTTCGCGGGTCATAAGGGTATCTTTCCAGGCAGGGTGGGGTTGGTAACGCCCAGGGGCAATAGGGATGAAATCTTTGATCGGTCTTCCGAAGATGCATTCTGCTGGTGACAGTTTTGTGGTGGGATCGGGTGTATTTCGGTACTGGAGGATAGCAATTTGTAAGGTGTCGGTGTCAAGGGTACCGTTAGGGCCAGTGTTGTTGGTTATTAAGCGCTTAACTGTTTTGACACCAACCTCGGTGCGGCAGTTTGAGTGAGGGTAGGCGACGGATGACAGGCGATGATGGACTCCCCAGGATGTGAGGAAATCTTGTGTTGATGTGGCAGTAAATTCAGGTCCACCGTCGGTTGCTAGCTCATCTGGAATTCCAAATGTGACAAAGATATGTCGTAAGCAGTGGATTAATCCAGTTGCACCGTCTTTGCAACGCTCTATTATGGGCCAGTTGGAGTACCGATCTATGACCACGAGGTAATTGACTCCTTGGTAATGGAAGTAATCAGCGCATAAGAGTTGAAATGGGTAGCTTGGTGGAGTGATGGGTGTGGGAGGGGGGTTTGGATGAGATGGGGCCATTCGGTTGCAGTGTTGACAGGATTCTCTTATGGCTCGAATTGCCGGTGTTATGCCAGGCCAGAATACGGTTGCCTCGGCGCGAGAGGTCATTGAGGTGATGCCTTGGTGAGCCGAATGGAGGATGGATAGGATGTGACTTCTTAGGGATGAGGGTATGACAATGCGAGCTTTGTATAGGATAACCCCATCGATGGCAAAGAGGTGTTCACGAAATTGGAAAAATTCCTGTAAATCAGGGGGGAGTTCGTGGCGAAACTCGAGGAAGCCTGCTGTAATGGTTGAAAGGAGCTTCTCCATTGTTGTGTCGCTCGCTGTTGCTGTTTTGACGCGGTCCCATGTTACGGCCATGGAGTGGGTTGATTTGATGGCAGATGATAGCAGTTGCTTTTCAATGGTGGCAGTGATTGAGTATGTGTCGGGTTCAAGGGTGCGGATGCCAGCTAGGACGGCGTTGCTCAACATGGGTGGGGGGAATTGGCCTTGATGTCGGCCATGTCATCAGGGATGGGCATGGCTTCGGGGTTGGTGGTGCCAGATGGATGGCGTGAGAGTGCGTTTGATGTTTGTGTTTGATGCCTGGGATATGGACCATGCGGAAGCGGTGTCGAAGCGTCTTTTCTTTGAGATTGCGAAGGCGGATGTTGGAAATGTCTTCAAGACATCGATCACCAAAGACTTTAAGGAGGGGTTTGTGGTCAACAGCTATGATAAGGTTGTCACAGCCCAGTACAAAGAAGCAAGCTTTGTCGAGTGCGTCTACCACTGCAAGGGCCTCGCCTTCGATGGGAGCATATCTGGATTCGGCGGTGTGGGTAAAACGGCTTCCGACCAGGGTAATTTTCCAGCCAGTTTTACAGCAGAAAGGCCTCTCAGCAGGGCAGTCGCAGTGATTCTGAAATAGCCAAAAGCCTATCCCATCTATCCTATCACACAAAAAACTGAGACAGGTTGGACTTTAGATCATAAGCTTTCTCAGACCCATGCATTTCTACATACATACCATGCAAACCATATGCATGGTCAATGACATCACAATAGAAGTTTTAAATATGTTACCTTCTACCATACCATATTACACAATATATCAAAACCTTGTTTTTATGTTGTATCACATAATTTTTGGTAACATCTATTGTTGGAAATATGCTAACGATCTTTTTAAATACAATAGCATATTGTTTTATCCATTCTTTTATTTGCAGTTATCTTCTCATAATTTTTTTGTGTGGAAAGGTGCCTGGAAGGGAAGTACATATATATACACATCTTGCATTATCATGGCAGAGGTAAATACATTAAAGTCATACAAGTACACATTTACGTCAAAATTTAAAAATAAAAATGTCCACATAAAGATATCATTAAAAGTAAGGTGCACATATGGTATACTACCAAAAGCCAACTATACAGTTTATATTTTTCTTATGTTTACGTTTTCTCAAGATCCAATTCGCAAAGCAGAATAGCGTCTTATCAAGTCAGATTGACTTGGCAAACCTCACCAGGCTACAGCCATTCTGTATACAGTATATACATGTTCTGCGGCCAAAGGGAGCTCAAATCCAACAGGCCAAAAACACAAATCCCATTGATTGTCGTGGAAGAGAAGTTGGATGTGAGATACCCCCACAATCATGCCTTCAATTGTGGAAAAAAGAAATCACAGAATTAAAAAAAAATTACCCAGATAGCACAACCTACATACAGTGTCATATGAGCACTGAAACGAAGTATGATGTCCAGAAGATGAAAAGGATCTATGAAACTATATTGCTATACTAAAGCAGTTAATATAGTGGGAAAAATGTGGTAAATAATGGGCATCCCATATGGGTTTTAAACAAAGAGATTGCCATCAATCAATATAGGAACTTGGTCAATAACATAAAACAACATGGTTTGGCTAAGTCACATGACTGAAGGAAATGGTGTTGATATATTGCCAGGGCAGAAATACCAAACTGATGTTGTACTTCCACTGACCAACCAAGGACTCAATACAATGTGTCATTTTCTGAAAGGGACTCCACATGAAGTTTGCAGAGAGAGTGAGCTGACCCTTTTCTGGAACATGTTGGCTTCAAAATTAGTAGTGAAATGGAAACTGTCACAATTGCACCAAACAGCAGCAACCAAAATTTTCTGTCAACATTCTATTTAATGTCAATGGCTCACATCATGGCCAATTATCAAGAGGTATGTAAGAGAACAGTAAGACAAACACTAGCCTGAAATTGAATCACATATCAGATCAGTGTCAAAATACATCCACAAATAGAGATCAGTGTCAAATATATCCAAATATACGATCTAGTCTGGTCGAACAATTACCTTTATAGACTTTATATTTTTTAAATATGTCAACTATATCACAACCAAATATAACCACGAGGCAGTCAGAAGCTGTAAGTTGCAGACACAACCATGAAACCGAACAATCCAAATCAAAATATATTTAACATGGTTTCTAAACAATAATTTACAAACATAGATATTTAACTATACAAATACGATTACAAACAATGAAACAACACAAGACAAATACCTGACTGTTAGTCCTTCTGGCTACCACACACTACAATGTTAAACTAACTTTAAAACAACAGGTGAGATCTCGTATCGAATAAACCCAAAAACAAACGTGTGTGTTCACATTTTTTCCCAATCGCGGGTTTTTGTCCAGCCCTAAAGGCGGGTCTAGATCCTACAATAATGTTTGGTTATATACACCACAAAGAAAAAGAGGTTTGTCCCCCAAGCTACAGCGGTACTGGAAAGGACCTTATTCAGTGGTGAAACGAATAAACAACCTTGTGTACAAGATACGGACGGGACCACACTCTAAACCAATTATCATTCATCGAAATTGGTTATGGGAATATAGCGGTAATAAACCTCAAACGTGGTTAGGTAGATGTAGAAAGATGAAGCTGATTCTGAAGTTGAACATTTACCTTGTAGGAGTGACAGACAAAGGCAAGCACCAGACAGGTTAAATTTATAAGGTGGCTGCCTTTGGGACAAAGTCATGTAAGGCGGGAGTAATGTGATAATAGAGTGCTTTAATGCATTCATGCATTGCCATTGGTGTGTCTAATTTGAATATGTAAATTAAAACTACTGTATATATAGAGCTTGATATTTTTAATAAATTGTTGTTATTATTGACGTTGAAAGCAAAGTGTTTCTCAGTTTCTGATAAGACAAATACACAGCTATAACAGTACTATGAGTCGCCATGGTAAATTTTTCATCACACTAGGTGCCCAGAGATTCCTCACCGATGTAGTAGGCTTGATATTACAGTCACCAACTCTAATGTAATCAATCTTAACTGTACTTAATTGTTGTCCAGTCCAGATTATAATTCAATTTATTCAAGCAGGTACAAGGCTTTAGTATTCTAAAGATGCTAAAAAACAACTGTTGAAGTGTAAATTTACACTAATTCAGTGTACAAATGGTGAATCATTTGCACCATATTTGTGTTAAGAAATACTTGTTGGTGTAATTCTACACTTTGAAAAGTCAATTTACACCTGTTTGGTGTACGAATGGAGGCAAGCAATTTACACCATCATTTTCTCTGTAGGTCAAGTGTTTCTGTTGATGTTGCAATTTCCAATGCAAAGGTTGCAGCCAACTTGCGAGGTGGCAGGTACAAAATGCAGACTGGAAAATGCGGACTGCCTCTAAAGAGGATTGAAGAAACATGTTATTGCCAAAAAGCGACTAGTTTATACATATCTATAAAAATTGGTTCAAAACGGGTGCACGAGCAATTCATAATAGGATTGCAATCCTTATGACTTTAATTTGCATGTAACAAAAAACTCAACCTTCGAACGCAACTTTTCTTTCTACCATTCTATGAAACTTCTAATTAATATTACCATTTGAGTCCAACTGATTTTATCATGTATGCTTACACGTTCATGCACCAAAAACATGCCAGGTCAATCGAATCAGGTCAATCGAATGCAACATTGTTTGCAAAAAACCGCCACATTCATGGAAACGTAGGGAAGTAACATACCTGTGTTTTCGGATGTATCACTTGTAAAATTTATATTATTTTGCAAGATATAATGAAAGATATGGGTAAGGACAAAAATTTTAAAATCTAAATTTTCAAACCTAGCTTGACTGGTATTAATGGTGAACCCTTCATCAGCAAAATTTAGGGGCCATTCACAAAGGATGTCCAAGCCGGGCGGGGGGAACCCCCCGGAACCACCTAGAATGTCACCTGCCTTTGGTGGGTGCTAATTGTGCCCCCACTTTTAGAGCTGCTCTGATGCCCCCTGGTCACTTAAGTGCTTTATATTTTATCGAAGTTTAAATAAAGAGGAAATTTAAAACTTTTAAAATTTCGACTAGAATTAGAACTCTAAAATTAATAATTGTTACTATGTTTCAACCCTCAACCTCTAATTTCGACCCTCGACAATTACCCAAACTCGTTTATTTTCAGTCTGCATTTTCTGGTCTGCATTTTGTACCTGCCAACTTGCGAGGATGAACGGGAAGATTTCTTCCTTGCATTTGATAGTATGTACAACTTTAATCGTCTAAGAGCTGCTAGAAAACTGCTACCATTGCCACAACCATACAATAATATTTGGTTAAAGATCAACAAAGTTATCAATGAACTTCATATTATATTGATCAACTTCATATGCAAGACCAAATACTCATCCGACCTGTTAAAGGAGAAAATACCTGGTTTGAATACACCAGTAGCAGAGCAAACATTTGTCTGGGCTGCTAAAGTGAATTATTATGTGCGCTATGCCAAAGTCAGGTGAAATGCATATACCAGTAGCTGTTACAAAGCAAACGGCAATCCAAATCTTTCTAAAATTCATGGTGAGGTCGAGCAACAGTAGTCCTGAGGTGATTTAACCACAGGGTGCCAGACTGTGACCTATTTATATATCAATATCTCTGTATCTATATATTGGATATTAATCCTCTGTATATTTACTAATCCATACATAATCTATATACAGTTACATTATAGCGGTCAGCAGTGGCATAGCTGGCTCAAAATAATCGTCCCGCCGAAGTTTCAATACACCTCTATTTAAACAGCAATATTTTGCCTTGGTAAAATACAAAAAAATTGTATAGCTCGATATGCACGTGCAAATCACGCTACACGAGTAATTTGACCTTTATAATCGATTTCCAACGTTTCCCGAGTGCTAGGATGTAAACATCGCATTGTTTTGGCTATTTGAACTTGAACCTCTGGTCAAAGCTCTCGCGTAAAATTTAGATATTTTGAAATACCGAAATAAAAGATGCAAATCTGCAGATACAAGCTTGAACACAACACTCTAAATAGTGTGTTAGATTGTGATTCAAACAAGACTAATACAAAAAAGAAACGTTGAAAGTGGCCGAAGTTATATAATTTCGGCGAAGGGTAAGGCTTAATAATAGTGATACATTGTTTACATTGTTCGAGTATATTGTTTATAGGTATACGTTAGTTTACACAATCGGAGTATGGCTAGTTTATAATTTATGGCTATATTACATTGTTCAACTACATAGTATCTTTCAAGCGAAACTTTTTGGTGGTATTTTCGTACTTCTACTGCAAATACTCGCGGAGTTCTTTAATATATGGAATTGACTTGACAACCTCCGCCTTTATAAAATAGCGGGACTCGGCATTAAAAACAGCCCTTCTGAGCATGCGCTGCACCAATTATCCAATCAGAAACCAGAATTTCTTGTATAGGATAGTATTGCATGTTCCGCCATATGAAAATCAGCGGAACACGAGACATGCGATTATACAAATTGCGTGAGTAAGCAATCAATTGCGTGGAAATTAGCTAATTTTGGGTTTCAGAGGTCAAAGAGCAGACAGCAACATTGCATAAACTTTAAATAAATAAATGAAAGCACTGAAATATTTATAAATTTTCAGAATAAGAAAAGCTGTGAATTCGACTTCACTATAAAACATTTCCTCACTTTTTTTTTAAATTTCTAGTCCCGCCCGGCGGGACAGTGGGACCGCTAGCTACGCCACTAGCGGTCAGTGCAGATAAGTAATCTGTCCATCTGTAATGGTTTCACAGTGAAGACGAGAAGAAACACAACAAACCAAGCTGGAGAAACAATTGGAACAACAACTATTGATTGGGAATCATGTGAAACAAAGGAAATGAGACACAGAGCAATTTCTCGTGCTTTGATTTTGAATAGCCACAAAATTATGTGCAAATCATGTGCATCAATAAATTCTTTTTACAGAACATTAAAACACGATGACAAAGAAAACATATCCACGCTGTCGAAGAAGAGGGAATCATACATGACACCAGATGAAATTAAAGCCAAGAAAAGAAATGAAGAAGGATAGTTAATAGAAGACAATGTCAGTGTGAAAAATTGTTGTCTGGAATGAAGACGATGGATAAAAAAGATTGTGATGATGTCCAAGAAATATTTGATGGCATCAATGTGGAAGAACTTGATGAAGATATGGTGAAATTTTGGGAGGCATTGGTGGCAAATGACTCCAGAGGGAAAAGATGGCATCCAAAGTAAGTTTTGCACAAGCATGCATGCATCAAATGTCCACTCCTTGTTAGTGGACCTTCATGTCAGCTGTAACTGGCCACCATGATTCCGGCTGACCAGCAGTGGTAGATACTTAACAAAATTTGTTGTTTTTTTTGGGGGGGGAAGGGGCGAAGTTAGGCTACCAACATATATAACCACCTTTTAGTGCTGGAAATCTTACTACTTCAAATGGTTTCACCTTTAATTTCTTGCAATATATACCTTGTTATACAGTATATGGCCTACCAATGCTTTCATGCTTCAAAAATTATTATAATTACAGCTTTGTTATACACAGCTATTCAACTATCATCCAAGGATTGCTGGGATTATTGGGGATTGCCTCCTGATGTCTGCCACTGCTGACCAGTACACTAAAAGGCCAATCACTCACACAGGCTTTGTTTCAGCATTGTGAGGAGGGGCATAAGTGGCAATATGTAAGGCACTGGCTAGGAACTTGGCAGCCAGTTATAGGTTCTATGTACCAACATTATTCAATCAAGTTCTCAATAACTTGTTACAAGATTGTTGCATGGCATCTTGTTAACAGGTTGAGATTTGTATTTATTTCAACCTGTTTATTGTCAATTTCCTACCCATCCATGTGTTTGTTGACTGTTTGCTTGATGAGAGGGAGAATTCATCATTATTTCAGGTTAACATATCTGATTTTTTTTCATACCATCACACCACCATATAATGAATAGATTGATATACTATCTCATGATTTGCTGTCAGGTGGCAGCAAAATGTTGACTGGGCTATTACATTTAAAAACTTGATCACTCATCGAGATCCTCTGCTTTTCAGGACTTTTACCCTGATTTTTAGTCATTCCTTTCATAGACCTCTCTTGAAACAGCATTTTTCTCCCATTTTCTTTGATTAATTACATGTCTGTAAAAATTGCCTGATTATAACCCCTTGGAAATCACAGGGTTAGGTGTGGGGGTTAGGTGTTAAATGCAATAGCTCATTAGTAAATTCTTAGACTCATATTTACTTTTGTATTACTTTGTTAAAGATAATCTGCAAGTAAAGACCACAAATGGTGTAACAAAGCTGGTTGGATTAGTGGATTTAGGTGAAACATATATGTTAAGTGTTTTGAACAAAGGTATGTGATAGGAAAGATTTTAAACAGTTAATGACAGTTGAGAAAACAATAATGTATGGCACATTGTTGCTCAATATTCATGTGGAGAAGGTGGCTTATTGATTTATAAACAAAGTGGTGTGTTGATCTCAATTAACTTATATAATCAATTTAAGCAAAGCTATAAATTGCGGTTAATGGTGTCGGGACTGACCACAGGAGGCCCAGGCTCGATTTGCCCGCGCCCGCCTGTGCCTTCCTTATAACGAGGGAAGGACGGAGACATTGAGACCAAAATAGCCCAGACTTGGCATATGTCACACGAAACTAT
>CACRXK020000459.1:45607-81525 GCA_902702795.2 Paramuricea clavata | reverse complement strand
GTAATGTTTTTAGCGTTTCAAACGACTTAAATCCTTTTTCGTTTTGGCGCCATTTCGGCTTCATGCGACAAATGTCGAGTAACTTGGTTCCATATAAACAGAGCGCTTGTTTGTCCCGCCTGGGCGAGTAATTCGCCTTGCCGGGTAACTTGCCTCCATGTAAACAGGCCCTAAGTCGGGGTTTGTTCCAATTATTGTTTTAATGCCACCTTCAAGGCTGCCCATATCACAGAACAACCAAACAATATGCTGATGGGGAGACAATATCTATTTGTTGACATTTCTAAATTATTGTGGGCATTATCGAAAAATATATTACACCGTGAAATGTAGTGACACAGCCAGATGAATATATTAATTATATATATGAATGTAGGCTTGTAGGATTATTTCATATTATGCTAACAATAACACAGTCATATCTTATACAAAAATCAGTTGACATACCATTACATTAATCATATTGCTGGTATAAAGTCAATATGTGCAGAGAACAATCCTCACAGGGTTGCTCTAGGGATCTTATTACAGTGAGCCTGATTTAACAACATTCCGCGTTTGTTGTTAAACTATAAACATCTAGAAATGAACACTATACTCATCGTCTTGGCACATAACAAACAAATATTAAAACTGAGTACATTGTGACTCGTAAATAAGGCATTATTGACAAATAAATCTGGTGGGCTATTATACACTGCCGGTAAATTCATTAAATACTTCAGAGCTCTTAAGTACATCTTGTCTCCTTGTATTTATAAGACATTATCAAATGTTCTAAACGACCACGCGGACAATGGAAATATTTCGGGCTGTAACTGTGTAAGAAGCGCCGTAGACTCATGACATAAAAGCACATTGCTTGCCTCCACAATGAACGCTAAACAGTTCATGGCCTTGATGGATATTAGTACAAAGAAATAAAGCCATACTTACCTGGTTTCTTCGGGAAATGGTCGTATATTTTGCATCAAGTCAGATCCAGAATAAGTTTGCATATACTGATATAGCCATATAAATATGTGCACGCGCAATTTAAATATTTAATATTTTTCTCGCACTCCCCCCCGCCGTTCCCCCCCGGAATTTACGACATCTTAACAGACACAAGATCGAGATCTCGACAATACATAGATCGGCGCGAAAGAATGGGTCGAGTGAACTCTGGCGAAACCTTCATGTCAAGATTAGGAGTGCTGCCTTCGGCAGCAAATATTTTATTGGCTGAGATCATTTTCAAACTCACCTCAGTTGGCTTCTTGTCAAATTCTTTCCCGCGCCCGGGGCGAGCCAGGGTAATTTCGCTGAGTCAGCGTAGGCTAGGCCGCCCCTGGTACGAGGTACCGGTTGGCTGTTTTATAGCGTTACCTGCAACGCCCCAGGCCCGCCCTGGCCCCCCGCAAAGTAGCGGACCATAGCGGTCGCGGAATTCGCGGGTAACGGGCTGCACGGACTTCGACTATGGCTAAGGCGGTTAATTTGAAAGGGATGATGAGAGGCAGGTTTTAATTAATCACATCTCTTTAATGCATGTACACTCAAGATTTACAAACTATGTTATGTTGAACTGTGTTAATTATATAGGCATGCAATAAAAAAAATTAAAATTGACACCACTTATATTTCCATAAAAACATGCACGCTATGAAGCCCAAGCATTTAAAAAAAATAAGTTATCTTTTAAAAACACTTGCCCTGTTTTACGTTATAACATCATGGAACATAGTTATATGTCACATATTTGTTAAAATATTCATATTTTGAAATACATCTTTTCTAAAATGAACTGTTGTAAACTGTTAAATAAATATAAATAAAGAAACTGCCTTTGTATCAAGATTGGAGGCTAGGTTACGTAGTCTTGCTACGCGACAATCACGCTGGTTTCCTGCGTTGTACACGCGGTATAAATGATAATCTTCCCTCTTTTCGAATGCGCACTTGATTTCTTGTGATGATATTTCCAACACATGTTTTTCCGAAGCGGAGGTGCTCTTAATCTCAATGAATATTTCGACGTCTTTTCCTTTGATGCGGATATCATATGGAAGCCCAGACTCTGCGATTTCATTGACCCAGACAACTTGATGATCTTTTTCAATGTGTTTTAACAACATATACACACATTCTTCTCCCCACCGACCGATCTCTTCAGCATTAGCACTTTGTGCTAAGGAAATCAATCCACTTCCTCCGAGGGCTGTGCCAATGTCTACTTCTTCTAGTTCAACTGTGACGTCACCAAGCCTCGATGGACGATGATATTGCGGGCGCAGATGAGTCGTATCATCATAGAAAACTCTGGCCGAAGTGCTGGAGATGTTGTGACTGTCGCTTGCGGTGACATTTGAAATCAACTCCGAGACATTCGATTCATCATGAGGTTGCGTAAATTGTAGAACAGGCTGTGAACAGGTTTCATTCTCGTTCCCAGGGTCTATCACTTCGTTGGACGGCGCAGGTGACTCTGAGACTACTCTGGGATCATACTGTGGTTGAGGTTGGCAAGTGTTCTGGGAGGGAACAAGTAATGATGTTAAACCTTGCCGGTTTAACATCATTAATATTAATGTCCTTTGCTTTTAATTTTATTCTATTCTTTGAAATTATACAAGCAAACACAGTGGTCAATATCCGTATAATCTATTAGACGTTAGTACTAGTAGCATAGACATAGTTAATGTATTGGAAACAGATAACGCTGTAATAAGAGTAGCTATAACCTAACAGTAATATAGCTTTTTAATAAGAGTATAACCTAACAGTTTTATAGCTTTTGCAGAAAAGTTTCAATAGTTTCGTGTATATAAAAGATATTCAGTAGAAAACCTATATATTCATGTAAAATCTAGATCAATAGCGCTTGGCTCTTTCCCATCGACAAAGCGAATGTATCTAAAATCTGTACATTAACAAAGGACTTTTGACAAATTGATAATTCAACTTTGATTTTGCTTGGGGATGCCGGAAAGACACTCGTCGCAAACATAAATTTGGGAGGTCCTTCTAGCGCTTTTCAAGGTCCCCCCGACAAAGCCTATAAAGACGTTTGCTGGAAACGTCGAATCTCATTGTATCGTTCTGGTAGAAAGTAGAACTTTCGCTGCTTGTTGATGTTTTTTTGGCTACCTACACCTGCTACATATCGAAATGATAACGCACGATCAAATTTTCTCCACTATCATTGGATTTCATTTATTTAGGAACGTATATTTTAACCTGACTTCAAGTTATTAGCAGTGATATTTACAAGGTGAAGAATATTACATTTTTTTACACACATTATTGGTGAGAGGTATCACTATATTCCTAAAATGTGATCAGTCATTTCCTAAATCATATAGCTAGTCCTCATTTTCCTTTTACTGCGAAGAAATTCAGAAAAGACCCTGCTAATGCAGCATCTAATACAGTCAGTTTTTTCCCACCAAATGCGGGAACAAGCTCCGCCATAATTAACAATTTCAATTGGTTTCTTCAGCGACCTAATGTTTTTGGATGTTGATTGTGAATTTGCCTAAAAATACAACAAAAAACAACATTTACATTTTCAAATTTTACAATCCCTCGTTTCAGGACTGATTTTTAGCAAACTCAATATACGGAGTATGATGTAATATTCACTCACACATTGGCATTGTGATTTCCGCACCAACGATTGATGGTATTCCCAGGTTAGCCAAAGCACCTCGAATTAACCCACACGGCAACGACAGATACTGTATACGATATATTATAAAGTATAAGAATGACTGAAAAGCATGTTTATGATACAAAACTATACTGGGAGCAAAATCATTGTTTTCGACAATCGTTTTTTTATTAAAGATATTTTTTGCTCGTCGGTTCCTTCATAGTTGTTAAAAATTTGAATTAATTTAAATTGAGAAATTTTCGCCCGCGATTTTCTCCTTTTGACGGATATGAATGAGTGGATTAATAACGAATGTGCTTAGTGGATTTTTCTTCACCATACATTTGTAACTAGTTCACTCATTCACATCCGTCAAAAGGAGAAAATCGCACTAGAAATCGCAGTGAAAGTTGCAAGTATAAATAGGCCTGAACCATCGCGTGCATGAGGAAGGCTAACCGACGCATAATGTTCTATTGAAATCGAAGTTTTGGGGTTGAAGCCCAGAATTAGATTTAGAGAACCTTTGCAGCAGGTTTGATGAATTCCTCAGTATCTGAGATCTGTGTTAGTAACCTAAATCTGTTGTCTTGAAGAACAAAGACGCCCTATGAAAGCAATAAAAAGTAAACATTCATATTATTTGAACAGAAGAATAATATACGTATACATATATAGTAACATACAGTAGAAATACCTGATGGTTTGTTCTTAAGTTATCAATTTGTTTCTTATACAAGGCAGTCCAAAACTCTTTACAGATATATTTCATTACGTCCAAATCATCTTTAAACCTTGCAGTTTCCTTTGTGAATCTGCAGAACAATGAACATGCAAAAATGTTTGAGCAATTCCTTTTTTGTAACTGTGGCCAACACAATCACTAGTCCTACCTTTCCGCTAGCCTTTGTCCGATGGTATAACCCATCTCTTCCAACTTATACGTAGCATCATTCTGTATTAAGAAGTACTCGTGTAAAATGTGACAAGGCAGACAAGCCAAAATATTTAGTCAGAATTAGTTGTATATAAGCGATCATTGATTCGGAAAAAGGGGAAAATATATGGAAAAGATTATTCGTTCATGTGACTGCTTTACCTCGTTTTCTTTGCCGTGTACCTCATGTATGTACTCTACAATCTGCATATGTAAAAATTCGAAAACAGAATCTGTGTCCGCCATATTGGAAAACGGTCACAGCAGGAATGAATTCATTTTAGGTAAAGTGGAAGCACGTCATGCCAAATTTCACCAGAATGAGGCAAATGAGCATTCCATTTTTGTTTTAATGACCAAATTGGGAGTTCATTATTGTTGTTGCAGGTATTTTTTTATCTTCAATACATAGGATCACACAGAAATGTTAGAAATTAAAAGCATTGAGAAGAGACTGTCAGCTTTCTATAGTTGCGTTACTGCTAACGCTATTACACTCTCATTCCTCTTTGATCCGGATTTAGGTCAAAATTATGTTTGTTTCGACAAAATGGCAATATCAGACAGATTTTTTTTTCCATTAAAAGACGACCATTCTTTTCTCTCCTGCCTTGTTTATTAAAACTATTAAGATTTTATTTCGCTTTCATTCGAAGCTTTAGTGCTTGCTTAAATGTTTCCTTAATTCATTTCTTCACAAAATAGAACTGCAGTAGTGAGAGAGTGTAGAGGCTTGTATGAAGGAACTCTTAACTTACTGACAAAGATCTCTTCGTGTGGTGAATTTGGCAGTATCGAAAAACATTTGCATAAATAAGCTCTTGTCCGATTGTAACTTTTAAATACTGGCTCACTTTGATAACAAGACATTGTTGCACGAGCGGTTGAGATGGGACAAATTAGTTATTCGGATCCTACGTACGTAGTTAAACCTAATTGTTCTGTTTTGACGGAAGCGTACCTTAAAGGCCCATGGCTAACAGCTAGGGACATTTCAGTCTCTAAATAAACCAAATAGGGACTTGATTTATGTTGCAGCCAATTTTTAGCTTCAATTTTGAAGCACGCAGAATTGTTAGAAAACATTAAGAACAGCTTTCTACAGTCGCGTGTCTGCCAACCCTCACTTCCTGTCATACTCGTTTGATCCGATCTTAAGTCAAAATTTTCTTGTTTCACCAAAATATCTAGAATTATCAGAGAAGTTACTGTTTTAGATTTGTTAGAAGACGTCCATTCTTTTCTCTCATATCTGTTTAAAATTTTTAGCCTGTGCACAGACCTAACTCTGCGCACAGGCTACGAAATTTTCTACTCAAATACAAACTTCACTACCGACTACGAATTTACGAATTTATTCCATCGGCAAAGGAGAGCTTCATCAAATGCAGTGACGAAGGAAATTGTTCGAAAACGTTTAAATACAGAACTTTGGTAGCCACAATTTTGGTAGTGAAGTTCGTACCTTAATTTGTAACTGTAAACATGGGCTTCTATACGATTAATTTAGGAGGGTTTATGATGCGAAATCAAGTGCGAAGGAGCAATCCCATGTGCGATCCAACGTGCAAAAAACGGAAATTTGCAATCGGGGATTAATTACCGGAAAAAAATTACCTGCTCCATTACCCGCTACCTTTACTCGCGACCCGCTGCACTAGGGTACAGCAGGTAGCGACCAGCTCCCCGCTCCAAATAGATACTCCCCTTTGGCAAATATTTAATACCCATAAGGTAATGTTTTGTAACTGTTCACAATATACTACACGCTTCTAACACTGAAAGGACCCCAGTTTAAATCTGGCTAGGACCTGCATCGCCATGAATTTGTTGCATATTTTTCGTTGCTTCGATTCACTTATCCAGAATTTTGTCTCTGTTTTGAAATTTCGTTCCAATTCGTTTCCGTGGTGTAGTGGTTATCACGTGCACCTCATACGCGCAAGGTCCCCATTTCAATCGTGGACAGAAACATACATATGAGCATTTTTAAATAGAAATATTTTTTTCTGCAATTTTTCAATAAAAAACCTGAAAAATTGATTAAAGTGAACACATCTATTTCTATATGTTTGCGCATATGCCAGTTTCCGTAGTGTAGTGGTTATCACATGCGCTTAACACGCGCAAGGTCCTCAGTTCAAACCTGGGCGGAAACATATATATATATGAGCTTTTTTAAATGGAGATTTGTTTTTGGGAAAATTTCAATAAAAAACCTAAAAAATTAATTAAAGTGAATACATCTATTTCTAAGAAAGGACCCCGGTTTAAATCTGGCTATAGGACCTGCATGGCCTTTAACTTGCTTGATATTTTTTCTTGCATCGATTCAGATCTCCGAAACTTTGTCTCTGTTTTGTAATTTTCTTCCAATTCGTTTCCGTAGTGTAGTGGTTATCACGTGCGCCTCACACGCGCAAGGTCCTCAGTTCCAACCTGGGCGGAAACATACATATGAGCTTTTTTAAATGAAGATATTTTTTTCTTCGGAATTTTTCAGTAAAAAAACAGAAAAATATTCTTGGTGATATCGTCGAAATTTGTGTAAATAGATCAGCTTTGAACAGTAATGTTCTCAATTTTTTTGTAAATTTGTTTTTTCGGTGGGATTCGAACCCACGTCATCGAAATGACTGGTGGCTTAAACCAGCGCCTTAGACCACTCGGCCACACTACTTTTAACGCGTTGGATACATGATTTGTGTTCAGTAAATATCCACGTCCGCCATTGAAGAGTGTTCCTTTTGCAGAACTTGAATTGCCATGAACGTGACCTGTATAAATAAGTAATAAGGCATAATAGTTAGTGATTGTATGTGGGAGGCCAGGGTGGGGATTGAGAAGAAAAGGATAAATGTGGGTGTACGATGCTGGAGCTCTGAGCTAACCATATTAAATAGGTTGAGTAATTTGCCTGGAACTAGTACTCACCATTTGAATGATTGAATCTTCCAAGTACATAATTGATTGTTATCCACGCATATATACCTAGAAAAATTCAACAGACATGTTACATGGTGGTATTTAAGCTCTGTTATTTCTGCTTTTGAGAGCTGGTTCACTGTAACCTACCTTCTTGTTTTCCGGTAATCACTTCAATTTGAGTGGAAGAGAAGAGAAAATCAAAGTGTAATGGAATGTCATTAATGAGATTATTGATAATTGCATCCTGTTTTGGTTTGGATAACAACCTCATGCCAGCCGTAGCAAGGATATATAAAGGTGTTTCCGAATGCTTTGACTTTGGGATGTGATTTGCAGCATGTCGTAACAATGGATAAATATAATGCGATGCATTTTGAGGCTTATCTTCAAAAGTTGAAAGTCCTTTAAAAAAACAAATAAGAAGAATTGGTTCAGTCACAAATTACATTCAATGTAAATCCTTCGGGTCATTCACACAATATGACATACTTTCTCGGCTAAGGCAGGCACACAAGTTTACCTGGTCTGACTTTCATACGTACAGGCTGTCCATCTCGATCAATCATTTGCTGAATATTTAACAAGTGATCTAGATTACCATTATGATCTGGCCAATAATAAATAAATACTCTAGTTCCACTGCTACCACAGTCCAGCACTATACCATAATGAAACCCTGAATTTTTGTCGTGTATCCAAAGATTATTACCAACAACAGTGTTAAATTGGTGCCTCGCTTTGTCTTTACGAACATCCATTGTTATCATCAAAATGACCAAAAAGATAACGACAATTGCGATCAAAAGAAGGTACCGACCAGTATATTTCCTCTGGTATCTTTGGGGAATGTGTTGGAACAACTAAAGGCAGCCAGTTGAGTTAAAAAATATTAGCTCATTAGTACCTTAAAAACTCGTGGTGGCAGGACTTTGCTCAAGACACTGCAAAACTGTTCAACTGTCAAATAATCCGTAGCTAATCCAATAATTTTGCCACCATAGCTGTCTGGCTCGTTGAAAATACCTAAACTATAAACAAAGAACGTGTTTGGTGCATGATTGTCTCGCAGTTATCGATTATCTGCAAGAAATCTATTGTGACAATGACTGTCGTCGCCGACAACCTTAGCTTTATCGCTAACATTTGGTTGGGGATAATGTCACTATCGTCGTGCATAATTAAAGTATCACATCACAATATTAACATCATCATCTCAAACGTCGTTCATCGTTATTACCCCCATTATCATCCTAGCATCGTTATCAACCATGCATGGTTGAGCATGGTCTTCCTGACGACAGTGTTATCCCAACATCATCACCTTCATTCCACTATCCTATCAACATCATCACCACACAATCAAAAAGCTTACTAATAGCATCACCCTTATACAGTAATCACACATGATCACAATATCATCACTTCATTGCCGGTATTATCACCGCCCTCATCCCAACATTACCATGCCAACATCATCACCATTATCCTACCACCATCAACCTCTGAACCTCACCATGGTATTCACTCATCCCACCATCACTAACCCATGGAACTATGATTACCCTACAGTTTTCACCCCATTATCATTACCACAGTATAGATAATGAACAGTTCATCCACTCAGCAATGCAACATGGCACACTAAGTTTATGCAGTTTACTGGCTGTGACCAGACAGGTCAGCATTCTCATTGACCAGAAAATGCAATTGACTGGTTGCCATTATGGTAACGAGATGCGACCACCATTTCAACCAACATCGTTACCCATTGTCATCCTAAACTCCACCATCATTCCGCCGTCATCAACTCAACCATCATTATCTTGCCATCATCATTCCAACATTTTTATCCCAGTACTCCAAACCAAACCATGATAATTTCAATGTCATCATTCTAACAGCATGGAATGATGTTGTAATAGCAATATTGGATTAGCATCATCATCACCCCAGTAACACCATGACCTCACCATCATGCTACCATGTCCCCACGGCCTAGCACCATGCCGCCATTTACAGTCGTCGCCATCATCATCATCCCACTATCATCCCAACATCGCTATAAACCGATGATGCACTGCCAGCGAAAGTAACAGCTCTATAATAGCCTATACAATCAACACAAAGGCAATAAATATGATCTTACTTGCAACACATTCTCCGAAATCTTCGACATCCATTCCATACATAGGCTTTCCTTCCATAGCAAGATCTATGACGTACGAACCATCGTCCTGTTTCTTTGGTTTCCATAAAGTTAGGAAATTGTTAAAATAACCTGCTATCCTTACACTGGTCCATATCATCGAGCCTGCTTTCTCCTTTATGTAATCCTCCACTCTGCCCTTCGAGTCAAAATGATCTAAAATTTGTCAAAGTTACACTACAGTTAGTTATGCTCATGAACAGTTGGTATCCCAGTTTTGTGTTCTTAAAAAGACAAGATACTTCCTTTACCATTGGCAACAAATACATTTTGATCTCAAGTTCGGCTAAATTCTACTACAAATACATCCATGTATCGTCTTTGGATTTCAAATGCAAAAACAAGCTAACAAACCAGGCGAGAATGGATCGTAGTCCCAATAGTGAAATGTGTTAACGCTTTTAAATTCGTGTAAATGCGACAACAGATGCACCTATAACCTATACATTATCCTGTGCTTATAGTACAAAAATGAGATTGATCATCGCTAATCATTGCCTTGATGTTACATCAATAGGGAAGCAAGCCGCCAGTACCATAACCCAGTCTCGTGTTTTTCAATATTTTCAGTATTTTCTTTGGACGGACAAAAATAACGATTATATTCGAGGAAATAACTTCGAACGGATATCCTCATGAAAGCTGATACATTATCCCTCTCCCAAAAATTTAAAGTGTTCCTGCCCACCTGGAAAAAAATTTAAAACATTCTTGCGTCCCTTGTTTTTGCCATGCTATTTTATTTCTTTTTCAATATTAAAAAGTCGATTCCTCGTGCGTCTCTATGTATTGTTTCACTTAAAAAACACTCAACAACTATATTAAAGTGAATAGCTGAGGCTGCTGAGCTACTTCAAGATTACACGTGATATAAAGTGTTCCTCTTGAAATCGTTTCACAAAAGTTACGTAACTGCATGTGGTTGCTATGACAATACCGACGTTTCAATATAAAAATTCAAGTAATTTTGTTACACCATTTATTAAAATGTTCTTGACCTAATATGAGACTGATTTGCTGTCACTAAAATTTGATGGATGTTAATATTTGAACTTTCGTTAAATCTCAGGGGCGATATTCTTGGGATTTGTAGCAAATTTATACACAAACTGTTGATTCTTCTGTTTTCAAATTCTGCTGTGTTTTATTGGTTACATAATTACACGATAAACTCGACCAAAACAGCTTACCTACTGCAAATGCGTGCATCTTTTGGACATTTTCCAATCCGCTGAAGATCAAATGTTTAACGCCTTTTTCCAAGCATACATCGACGGCGTTTTTGCCTTGCTGTGTCTCGCGATCGGCGTCCATCCCATCCCAAAAATTTGTGAGCAAAAACACTCCGTACGAACCAGCTATCGCTTTATGTAGCGACTCTGGCTCGTCTAAATTCGCTTCCACCATCTCCACGCCTTGCGAGGCGAGCTTCTTCGCTTTCTCGCTTTCCACAGAGCGAGTGACGCCTCGAACTTTGAATTTACCTCCAGCGAGAAGAGCCTTGACCACATCACCACCTTGAGCTCCAGTTGCGCCAAAAACTGTTACCAAACGCACCATTGTCAAATATTAAAAGGTCGATACTTATCAAATGAAATCGATCACAAGCTCTGTGTCAGTTACTGGCATAGCAGGCGGCTATATATACAGTCCTTGTTATATAATTTAATTGACGTTAATTGAGGAAGAATTTGCCTTTGTCTCAACAATTATGCAATGCACTTGTGGTTGAAGGGCTATAAGGATTCACCGCACACCCGCCATTGGCTAAACCATGGCAACTGGTGCTCATTAATTTGCGTGGTAATTGACCATCCTTACTGTGGACGTGTTTCCGGTAATTCACATGCCCCTTGGCTGAACCAGGCGTGACTGGAGTCACAGTAAATCTGGTCCTCTTCTCCCAAAGGGGGGGGGGGTATTCTTTGTAATTTTGACCCCAGGAGGGCGAATCTCTTCCCTACAAGGTGGGTCAGTTTTCTAGGAATATTGCCCAATTTTATACGATATCCCCCTTACCTTTACCGGCAGCCTGAAATTCAACAATAATAATAATTAAGGCATGTTTTAATATATTTTTAGCTCCCTCGTTATGGTTTGTTGTCCCTCCAAACATCAACTAGACCCAGTCCTTCGCTCGATTGGCAAATGGCTAATTCAACTAATTCAAAAGTCTTACTAACCCCGACAATCAAGCATCGATCGAAGCTAAGTAACAAACACAAAGAAATTTATTGGAATTTGTTGCTAGTCACAAAGCAACAATTTGAAAATATCTCGTAGTAGGGCTGCTAAGACAAAAAATCGTTCAAATTGTGATCACATTCTGAAACTTGGCACAGATACTCATTAGGATATGGGGAATATGGAATGGAAGGACTGCCCAAAATTTGAGCAGGGGAAAGTGCCTATTTCGGCCTTCAAACTGGCCGACATTCTGTATGCACCTTGAGGAAAATTATCTCACTTAATCATCACATCTGTGAACAAATGAACAAGCCTAGTACACATGCATGCAAGAGAAGGCTTAAAAAAGTTTTTCCACAATATTATATGTTGCACTGTCATGAAATTAAGGATATTTCAGAAAAACAGTAGTGCGCATGCGCAGTCACATCTCCCTGAAATTCGAATGTTTTATTGCTTTTCCTGGATATATTTTGCTATCTGTTAATGCATGCTGTTTGTTTTGGCAGCAACAAAGATAATATTTTAGCAACTTACACATACCTTAACTGTGATAACATTTGAAATATTGAAATGTTACGGTAGCTCTTGCTATCAAAAACACACCTTCGCCTTGTGTGTTCTTTTTGGTGAAAAATAAATCACGGCAACGCTCACAAACGTATGGGGACTTTGCCCACAATTATAAGGGAATTGAAGTTCAAATGTGAACAATGCGAAATTGAAATTCTTTACGTCTGTCTGCGAGGTCCACATACGTTACTTTTTAACCAAGCACGGGTGTTTTGGCATTATCTAATATTTCGCTTGACAAACACACAGCTCCATACACTCTCTTTGCATTTACATCTACCAACCACAGAACAAATCAGCTCTTCACTAGTCACTTAGGATACGTCGGGCATCGACTGGCGGGAACCCAGTGTGTGGGTTCCAGCTCTACTCTTGCAGCTTCTGGACAATTGTACCACTTTCGTGCTTGTAACGCAGATCGTTTTACGTGTTCGTTCAATGCAGCAGTTGTTCAGTGGCGTAGCCAGAACGATAATCGGGGGGGGGCATATTCATATATTCGTGTTCTGCTTTATTAATTTTTTTTGAAATCAATTGTTTTTATGGTATGTAAACACGAATATATGAATATGCCCCCCCCCCCAATTATCGTTCTGGCTATGCCACTGCAGTTGCTGGGGGTATGTTGTCAATTATTTTTCCCTTGCTTGTCAATTATTTTTCCCTTGATACCCGAAAAGGTATCGCCTTGCATCGTTGATCTCTTCGCCGTCAAATGTGCTGCAATAAAAAGCTGCAACAAACTGTTCCAAAAGATCACTGTCTGCTTCACATATCTTACCTTCGGACGTTGCTACTCGTTCAAACACTGGAGTCAAGCTGGGTATTTGTTTCCATGTTTCGCTTAATGATTTCTTGCCTTTACCTTTGAACGCTGATGTGGTATCACAAAGAGGCTTGAGGTCCTAGTGGTGTGGTAATTACGTGGATTGGAAAGTACTTCAAATGCTTCCCACTCCAAACTTGAGCCACAGTTCTTGGAGGCCGTGGATCTTGTGGAAAGCTTTGAGTGCAACAACAACAACATCACTGTCTACAGTCTTGACCAAAACGCGTGGAGAAAGTTTAGCAGCACGTTGTGCATGGACAAACATACGTTTATCTGCGGCATCAATAATTCAAGATCTACATCCTGATTCGCCACTACCCTGCCGTCTAGAGACCCCGTACACGTGTATCAATGCTTTCAATCAGTACTTTAACGAAGAAGGGAAACAGTTCCGTTTTGTTTTCGTCGCATCTAAGAATCGTTGACTAATTGTCTGGCATACTCCCGTTGCTTTCACGAGCCTCCTAACACCAGAACCACGGTTTGACCGCATACCAGACTTTAAACTGCCCTTAAAGTACCTATCAAAAAACCAAGTTGATTAGCTGACCTTAGATGATATTTTATTTTCGGTAGGATGACATTTGAAAATAAGGTGAAAACAAAACGGAACTATTTTTACTGGTTGAAAGCATTGATACACGTGGACTATTCCTGGGGTCTCTAGATAACAGAGTTGTGGCGAATCAGGATGTAGATCTTGGATTGTTGATGCCATGCAACATCGAAGAAGCCGATAAACGTATATGTCTCCATGTCCAACATGTCGCTGAACTCTGTCCACACGTTTTGGTCAAGACTGTAGACTGTGACGTTGTTATTGTTGTTTTGCACTCGGAGCTTTCCACAGGATCCACAGCCTCAAAAAACTATAGCTTGAGTTTGGAGTAAGGAACGTTCCAATCCGCAAAATTGCAGCATCCTTAGAACCTCAAACCTCCATCGCTTAACCGCGTTCCTGTTTTTCTACGCATTAAGTGGCTGATACCACATCATCGTTGAAAGGTAAAGGCAATAAATCATTCAGCGTTGCAAAAAATCATTCAGAGGAGCAACGTCGGAAGATAATATATGTAAAGCAGACAGTGATCTTTTGAAACAATTTGTTGCAGCTCTTTATTGCAGCACATTTGATGGCGACAAGGTCAACGATGCAAGGCGATACTTTTTCATAAGCAAGGGAAAGACCATTGACAATATATTCCCAACTGCCAACAACTGGTGCATTGGACGAACACGTAAAAACGATCTGCGTTACAAGCACGAAAGTGATACAATTGTTTATGAAGCCGCAAGAGTAGCGCTGGAACCCACATATTGGGGATGAATGAAGGATGGCGAAGTTTGGAGCCGCAATGCCGCATGCCCGACGTTTCCCAATGACCGAAGCGCTGATTTGTTGTCAGGGTGTAGTGGTGCACCAAATGTAGGGTTGGTAGATGAAATGCAAAGAGTTTGTTGAAGTATACAGAGCTGTGTAGATGTCACTAAGCGAAATGTTAGATAATGCCAAAAACAACCATGCTGAGTCAAAAATTAACATTGCGGACCTCACTGACAGACATAAAGAATATAAATTTCGCGTTGTTAATATTTGGTCTTTAAATGAGTATATAGCTCCTACTTTTGAAACATAGCAATTCCTTTATATTTGTGGGCAAAGTCCCCGTACATTTGTGAGCGTTACCGTAATTTATTTTTTACCAAAAAGACCACACAAGCCGAAGGAGTCTTTTATGACACTTTATGACGCGTTATATGACATTTTACTCTTTATATTATATATTCTGGATACAATATAGTCAGGAAAAGCGGTAAAACATCAAATTTTAGGGTAATGTGACTGCGCATGCGCACTACTGTTTTTCTGAAATATCCTTAATTTCATGACAATGCAACATACAATACTGCTGAAAGCCTTCTCTTGCGTGTATTTTTGCTAAGCGTGTCCATTTGTTCACAGATGTGATGACTAAATGAGATAATTTTCCTCAAGGCGCATACGGAATGTCGGCCATTTTGAAGGCCGAAATAGGCACTTTCCCCTGCTCAAATTTTGGGCAGTCCTTCCATTCCATATTCCGCATATCTTAATGAGTATCTGTGCCAAGTTTCAGAATGTGATCACAATTTGAACGATTTGCCTAAATTTGGTGTCTTAGCAGCCCTACTATCGTGAAATTAGCTGTTCTTTATAAGTCGGGCATCCCAAATATTTTCATTTTGGTAGTTTATTGCCTGTTGCTGTAACTATGTATTTATATATTTAAATTCGCCCTCCCGACTCGTGAAGTTTTGATCGTCTTGGAAAAACTTACTAGTGCATGCCTGCAGCCAAAGCGCACGCGATCCCATATCTCATTCGCCTTTTGTTGTTGTAATTGTCCATGTTCTTGTTTTTTGTTTATTGTGTTCATATTATTGTAAATTTCTAGCGAGTTTGATTAAAGCTACTTATTATGATTATTATGATTATGATTATTATTATTATTGTAAGCGTAACAAAGAATGGGACAACCCACAACTAATGTCCTACTAATTTACTTCATGTATATATACATATATTTCTCTTTTTCCATATATTGAATTGAATCAAGTAGACAATGATAAACTACCTGTAACAGAGAGGTTTATCAAAGTAGTTTGTAACATTTAAAAACAATTAATAAAGGTTTCCATTATTATTATGAAACCATTATGATACTACAACGCATAAAAATGTCTGCTGCCTCAGACCGATCCAGAACTATTTCCTTGTGAAGCTTGCAGTTGTGCTAACACACGAATGCTTAACAATCTCGTCAGGACTCGTTTCACTAATGGATGTGTCTCGCCAAAGACCTGCACCATAATTCGGAGAGATTTTTCATAACATTGGCACGCGGCAGGAAAGTGAGCCAAACCCTCGTAAGCTTGACCAAAATTGTACAGATTGAGAGCAACTTCACGACTGCACGATTTCGCATCGCCAAACCTTTGCAGAGCATCTTTGATGTACTTAATGGCATTCTCATACTGACCCAACTCATAGTAAACATTGCCTATGTTACCAAGTGTGATGGCGATGCTTTGATGAGTTGCATTGGGTCCGTACAATGCGTATTTCATGTTAAGCGACTCCGAGTAGTAGGCGATCGCTTGCTGGAATCGTCCAAGTTGAGAGCAAAGATTTCCAAGATTGGTTAAAGTTTTGGCAGTCTCCAAATGCGCTCTGTCAACACCGTACAGCTGTTTTTTCGCAGATAGAGCTTTTTCCAAATACGACAACGCTTTCTCCGAGTTTTTCAAGTTTCGATACACTGTTCCTAAGTCGTGCAGTACGGCAGCAAGCTCGATGGAGACACCTCTTGCGTCTAAAATCTTCAATGCTTTCTCTAGCATTTCAGCTGCTTTCTCATATTCCGAGGTTACAATGTACTCACTCCCCAAGTTACACAGGTTTGTGCTGAGCGCTAAATCAGGGACGTTTTCGGCTCCATACTTCTCTTCGTCCAGACGAATGACTTCCTTGTAACATTTTATTGCTTCTAGTGGCCGCCCAAGGCGACTATATCCAGTGGCAACCTCGCTGTAGGCCGCAGCGACATCTATATTCATCTCTTTGCGCATCTCCAAGCCACGTTGAAAGTATGACAGTGCGTTTTCGGTATCACCAAGACTTACGCAACAGTGACCCGTGTCGATGAAGGATTTTGCCAATGGCGCATTTTTCAGGCCATCTTTGCCTTCGTATAATGATCTAGAATAAGAACGAAGAAAAACAGCATTGTTTTTAAAATGCTGCGACATTATGGGATTTAAGCCTTTGTTGGTCCGACGTTCAACAAGAAGATAGGTGTGTCCCACAAATTACATAACTGGGACGTGTTTTCGAAAGCCGGATAGGGCTGTTCACTGAATAGCTACTCGTTCAACGTAAAGATGTTTTGAAAGCTAAAAAACTGCAGATATGGGCCTGGCAATTGACGAAAAGAACATTCAACTTCAAAACATCAAAGTTTAGTCTAAACCAGATCGATCAACCGGCTGTTTTAGGATGCCTCTGTACTGTACTTAACTCTATTAGTACAATTGTCAACGAATCAAGCTTTTTTTCGGCCTTCAAAAACAATCGAATAATTGAATACTACAATGAACAATCCCAAACGATAACATCATATCACTCACCTTCTCATTTCCAGTCCCTTGCGACAGCATTCATACGCCTCTTTATATAGTCCTAGATGACGGTAAACATTTCCCAAGTTGTTCAAACAACTTGCAAAGTCCTCGTGAGGTTTTCCGTCGACGCAAATTTCTAGCCAAAGCTTTTTGGCTTCTTCCAAATAACTCGCCGCCTTGTCAAATTGACTCGACTCGATGTAAAGAAAGCCAAGGTTGTTGAGAACAGCGCAGACGTCCCTGTGTGCAAAGTTGTCTTTGTGTATCACACGCAGAAGTTTTAGAGCTTCGTCGTACGCCTCCAATGCAGCAGAAAGATTTTGTAAGTCGAGAAATGCTGAACCAAGACTACTAAGCGTGGTAGCTACGTCTGGATGCAAGATTTGTTTTCCATACAGTAATTTCTGGATTTCCAGTGCTTTTGTGAAATACTTGACTGCTTGTTCATGATCAGAAAGGCTTGAATAACAATGTCCCAGGTTATAGAGAAATTTCGGGATGTACCTTATTTTTACCATACAACCGTTCGTTCATAGATAACGTTTGTTTGTAAAGCGACACTGCCTTCTCGTATACTTCTGCTTCATAATACGCGCTTGCCAGGTTGCCAAGAGAGGATGCCAAATATGGATGAAGGACGCCAGTTCCAAACAGTGTCGTTAGTGTTTCGAACAATTCGTTGTATCTGTCCAAGGCCTTATCAATATCGCCGTTCTGGGAATAGACGGACAGTAGGTTGTTTAGGGTAACGCAGTAGTATGATCCCAGCCGTGTCTTGCCGACGTCTTTAATGATTTCCAGAGCTTTCTCGTAAAAAACAATAGCTTGCTCGAGATTATCCATTTGCTGATGAGCACGAGCGATGCCGTTAAAGGAAACTACAATGGCGATTCCGGGCGGCTTGTCTCCGTACACAGCCAACTTAACACGTAGATCTTGTTCGTAGAACGACAACGACTTATTGTATTCTCCGAGTGATTCGTAAGCAGTGGCACGATCGCGGTAAGAGCTTGCGAATTCCATGTTGGTTTTGACCCCATTGTACTTCACTTCCAAAACTTGAGCTGCCTTGTCAAGATATTCAACGCCTTTTTCAACTTCTCCTAAATCCAAGCAGATGTTTCCAAGAGTTGAAAGTGTTTCAACTAGGTCTGGATTTTCGGCCAGACCTCCATGTTCTACCTCATCTTCAACCAGGCAAACTGCACTTTCGAGACAAGACTTGGCCTTCTTGAATTGCATCAGACGAATATGGATACGTGCCTTCGTTAACGGCCTACATGGTGTAGTGAAAAACGTAAATAAACAATTCTCAAAAATTTGTGAATATGGTCAACAGTAGACCAACAATAAATGAGCATTTTGGATTTAGGTCACGAGATGCTGTTGAAGAATAAGCACTTTTGATGAAATTAACTTGGTGGTTCATCATTTAAATATCTAAATTTTCTACGCTGTTAATCATGGTTAGAAATTTTTTAATTAAAATAGCGAGCGTTTTGGATTTTGGTCACGAGATGCTGTTGAAGAATAGCACTGAAGGTTTGATGAAAATAACTTGGTGGTTCATCATTTAAATATCTCAATTTTCTACGCTGTTAATCATGATTAGAAATTTTTTAATTAAAACAGCGAGCGAAGCGAGTTAACTTATATAAAAACTCATGTGAACAACACGCACTCGTGTTTTTATATACTGAACAGATAGCGACAGACACCGATTGTTTGTAACAATTAATTGCTTCTACGCCACTGGTAACATATTACCACCATATAAGAATTCAAAAATGACCGGTACCTGCAGTCATATAGATTATAATCAGAAAACATCTTCAATTCGTTTGGTGATTCTTTAGACAGGAATTCTTCTATGGCTCTTTGAAGAGGCAAAAGTGTCATGAAAAACCGAACGATGATATCTGGATTAGGAATGTGAAAAGCTTTCTCCACCTTGATCCCACTGGGACCCGCTTTTCCAGCAACTGATCCGGCCAAATCCAGTTCCACAATTTCTGATGGTAAACCAGTCAGTCTTTCTCTCTGTTCATCTTTTCCAAGGTAAGAACGAATTCGAAGTTCAGATGCAGTAGCTAAAACAAAACTCAGATTGTAGGCTTCGTCTTCTGTAATCAGCTGCTTCCTTCGCATTTCGTCAACAACATCCCAAGTGTTGCGTGAATCCAGATTGTAATAGAAGGTCAGACTATTCAGCACCAAACTAGGAAATCTGTACAGTTCCTTCTTGACATTAAATATTTTGCCAGCTTCATTCAAGTCGAAATGGGCGCTAAAATTTTCGACTGTCTCGTTCAAGCACTCAAAGCCCCTCTTGGATCCATTAGTCCACATATTTTGATCAGATGGATCTTGCAACCTTTCTTTAACTTTCACGTTGTACAATTTAACTAGTTCTTCATCGCCTGTGATAAACACCGAAGTGGCCAACATATCAGCCAAGTGGTAGCCTTCTTTGATAGCAAGTTGCTCGCTTTGCAGTGCGGCCATGTTGTCTGGTGTTTTAATCAGTTCAAGGGCTTCTTTAGTTTGAGTTTCCTTACGACCAAGTGGATACTTGCTTGCCAATGGCATTGCTCCATCGAAGGAAAACCCTTTTGGACCATCATCGAAGAACCACATGCGTGCAGGATCGCCAGAGTAGAAATCATTTAACGAGGTGATACCCATTGAAGGTAAAATTGTCTCGCCTAAGTTGAGAACTTTCAAGTGCAAATAGCGTGTTATGTTGCGGAAATATTCCAAGTTGGATTCCGTTTCCGCACCGTCCTCAAGGAGAATTGCGAATTCCACATCAGAATAAGGAGTCATTTCGTTCCGAGCCAATGAGCCAAGCCCAATCACTGCAAATCGACAAGGTGCGTTGCCTAGCACTGATGCACATTCTTCGATGAGCATTTGAATGAAGCCAATCATGTCTTTGGATATTTGTCGGAAAAGTGTTGATATCAAATTGGTTCGCCTTTTTTCCAACACCACTCGTTGTTCTTCATCAAGAGGCATTACTCCTGGGTCACACTCAAAGTCAACCTGACGAATGACGTCTTTGCAGCTGTCACGAATCTTCTCTAACACATCTTTGTGTTTGATGTCGTTTTCATAGTCGGGAAAGTCTATTGCTGAGCTTTCTGGGAGAATGGAACTTAAAAACTGCCTCTCTGCTTCTTTAATGCGACTTATTAGGTGCTTTTTGAACTCATCTTCAGTGCTTGCACATCTTGCTAGTGCTGCGTTATATAACGCTGTTGCTTTTGTGAAGTCGTCTCCGGATTTAGTTTTGTTGCCATATTCCAAGTAGATGTTACCAAGTTCTTCGAAGCACGTTCTCATTTCCTTCGTTTTTCGTTCTGGTGATACCAATTTCAGGGCTGTTGAATAATGATTCTCAGCTGTTGCAAGATCGCCATTGGAAAGGGCGTCGCTTCCTTTTGAGAGGAGCTCATTGAATACGGAACTGTTAGACAAGTAAATCAGAAATAGAAATAAACAAAACAAAACAAAAAACAAAACAAAACAAAACAAAATCAAACATGAATCAAATCCAATCAGTAAATGAGATTGCACCATTTATATATAATATGGGTCCTTTGGTTGCATTATTTATGTCTATTGCATCTATTTCATTTAATCAGGGCACGAGGGCTGACCCCACCCCTTCACCACGTGACTAATGCAAATGTTTCTGCAAAATCAGAGAGGAAACCTGAATTTTGCGACAAAAATAATTGAAAAACGCGGGCAAAGAAGACATCTTTACAGGAAAACGCTATGAAAAGGATTCGTCATCATCGCGATCACGAGTTCTCTATCATTTTCACAGTTCCTTGATGATGAACATATGTTGATCACGTGATCACCATCATCAAACTACAATGTACAAAATACAGCAAAAATTTTAAATCTTACCAATATGAAAACTTCATAGTGAAAATGACAATTGATAATTCAGGCGCCACCTGGTGCTGCATATGTATAGCTCTGCATGTAGCGGAAATTGCATAATATATGCTTGGCTTGTTTCAGCTTTGTTTGTCTCATAACATATATCACTGTGGTATATTCTCTTTTTGAATATTCTATACATACTACATATATTAATAGTGTCATATAACAACCCTTTTACAGACAAGTCTGCATGGAAAGTATTCCATATAATTCGTATAGGAAGCAATCATATTTTGCTACAAGTAGAATGCTACGTTCAAAGGCACCCGGTTCAAAATTCGAAATGCAACGCTAAAGTTGCATTGTATGAACCATGGTATTAATACCGTCCTCAATCGAGAGCAGAAAATGCTGCTGAATCACATTCTGCTGGAAATATATATGTGTATATACATATACATACATACATATACAGCTAGAGTAGAATCGTGTCTACACCGAGTAGCTACCCGTTGTTTGGAATGGCTCTGTGGCTCATGAAACAGATCATTTTGTAGCAGCATGAGCAGCATTTTGTGAACGCAAATATACAGATAGGATGATTCTGATGACCTCCCCGACTTAAAGCAGTAAATTTCTGCAACATACCTTTCAGATTTATTTTCATTTGCTTTCTTACTCGTTGTAATCTCCATTTTGATGCGGTGGAGACTATTCTAGTTGAATACATCCACAGACCACTTTTCGATTATATAGTCACGGTTAGGCCACAATATATCGCAGAATTTTACTCAAAGACAATGAACGGAAAGGCCTCTTCTAGGAAGCAGCTGATGTGTATATAAGCGGATTATGATGTAACTGTGTATGCAAATAATGCAATTAACCTCAACACCTTGAGTATTCGATAAAGCGCCGCTACCCGAATAAGCGCCGCTTCCCGAATAAGCGCAGTTCTAAGAGCCCGTAATAAGAAGAGCTATGGGAATTGAATTTATAATAGCTTTGGCAGGTGATTCCGGAAAGTGTCTTTAATAGCGAGGTGGCCGTATACAATAGCGGTTTCTCGTCTTTTCAACAGATGGAAGCCCCTTCCTTTCTGAGCCTGAAATATCGACATAATTCAAGGACTTCAATTCAAGAACAAGAAAGTTCTGAAAGAGCTACTTAACGATCACAAGGACCGCTTGTTCCACGGCAATAATTTTATATCGATTGCCTTAATTTAAGGCATTTAAGGCTGTTTGTTCGACATTTCGTTGTGCGCACTGCATGGAAATTTTTTATTTTTGGAAAATTTTTAGCTTTCGAATCATTTCGCTATTTTGCTTCCATCATCGATGTCTGCTGCACGTGTTCTTGCCATATACTAACTATATACTTTGGTATACAGTATACTGAACAACTAGTTGTCCAGAACAACCATTATGGTTACTGAATTTGGTTTGAAAATCGTGATGATAATTGTTACTAATTTATCCATCCTAATCTTCATCAAGTCGATTGCTCACTTTCAAGAAAATAAAGGGGCAGCCAAAACTAAAAATATATGAGAAATTAATTAATATACTGAGAAATTAACACTAATTATTTATATTCAACAATTAGATCGAGATTTATGTGAGGTGATAGTTGATGAGCTCCACATAATATGGACAGGTTGTCCCAAAAAAAAGGAACCTGCATTATGCATATAAATTATGGATTCGATGACATTTTTATTCGCAATAATGCAATTATGATTCACATTAGTTTGACGAACTTGATCTTTCTGTGTCTCTGGGATTTCATACAACAAAGCTATTTCGTGTTTTTAATGAATATTACATAATAATAAATGTAGTATATCAAATTTTTATGTAATTTTTTCAAAGAATGAATTTCGTGTTACATTGCCTCGTATCCATAATTAGGCACTTTTTACCCTCTAGTTGATTTTATGTTGATTTCAGCCCCTTAGGTCGGCGCTTATTCGGGTAGCGGCGCTTCATCGAATATTCATGGTATTAAAGTTTAATTGCATACACAATTACATCATAATCCGCTTATATACACATCAGCTGCTTCGTAGAAGAGGCCTTTCCGTTCAATGTCTTCGAGTAAAATTCTGCGATATATTGTGGCCAAACCGTGACTATAATCGAAAAGTGGTCTGTGGATGTATTCAACTAGAACAGTCTCCACCGCATCGAAATGGAGACTACAACGTGTAAGAAAGCAAATGAAAATAAATCTGAAAGGTATGTTGCAGAAATTTACTGCTTTATTCACGTGAAATTGTAACATTAGCTTAATACGTCGGCGAGGTCATCAGAATCATCCTTTTTAATTTGTATATTTGCGTCCACAAAATGATGCTCATGCTTCTACACAATGTTCTGTTTCATGAGCCACAGGGCCATTCCAAACAACGGGTACTCGGTGTTGAAACATCTCAATGTAGACACGATTCTACTCTAGCTGTATATATATATTATATATGTCCAGCAGAATGTGATTCAGCAAATTTTCTGCTCACGATTGAGGACGGTATTAATACGATGGTTCGCATTTAAATCGACAACTTTAGCGTTGCATGTCGAATTTTGAACAGGGTGCCTTTGAACGTAGCATTTTACTTGTAGCAAAATGTGTTCGCTTCCTATACGAATTATATGGAATACTTAATTTCCATGCAGGCTCGGCTGTAAAGGGTTGTTATATGACACTACTAGAAATACATGCATGCAATAACCCCTCGCCTGTTTTCAAAAGATATATACTCAGTGCCGTTGCGAGTACTTCGTCGCAGGGGGGGGGGGTTAGATAGAGGGGGGGGGGTTACCAAAAAGTTTCCAGATGTACAAAAATTTTTCAGGACATATAATAATTTTTCCGAAATTTAATACAGTTGTTTTCCAAATTCACTTTCTCAGTCATGTCCTGAGAATTACCTGAATCCCCTGAAAATCTTCTGCAAATCTACTTAAATGTAGGTACTAAAAGTGCACTGGAAATCTACCTGAAATTCATCATGAGCAATAATCAGGGGTGTTGCACCCCCCCCCCCCCAGTGAGTTCCAAGCAAACACTCTCTGATTTATTGTTCGTGTATTTCGATCACCTCCCAAAATATTGTGCATCATACTATAGAGCATTTTGCTGTTGTCATGCTCTAGCATGGTTCAAATTTATGAATTTTTATTATATAAAGCATAGTGTTTTGCAGAGTTTTCGAGCACTGACAAAAATGATAATCTCAGATGTGAAATTATTCATGATAATCTCACATGTAAAAATTTATCGCCTTTTCAATTATCGCTTTTCTGTAAACATTATCGCTTTTCATTTAAGACTGTCCTTTATATAATAAACAGAAAAATACATGGGTGGTTGGAAATACCAGATTTATTATTTGTGTTGAACATGACATCTCACTCGTTCGCTGCGCTCACTTGTTCGCTGCACACTCATGTTCAACACTCGAAATAAATCTGGTATTTTGTGCACCCATGTATTATTCTCTATTTAAACTACAGCTAGACTGGTTTAAATTATTATCAATTTATCAGTGATTGTAAAAGTTGGAGATAGAAGTGTTTTGTTTTATAAAATTATCAAGTTGTCGGTGATCGCAAAACCTCCAAATCCTTAATTTCAAATGTTAGAATGTTAGGGTTAGAATGTTAGGGTTTGTAATATATACATTTTAAGTGAGAATATATACATTTTAAGACCTAACCAGGAACGACTGCGAAAAATGCAGCACAATGTCCTCTGGTAGGAATTGAACCTACGGCCCTGCGATTCCGGTGCAGCGCTCTAACCAACTGAGCTACAGAGGCCAGCTGTTGAGCTTTAACCGTAAGTTCATGTATATTTAAGTAATCGGGTGTGCGGGTTATCATAAGGTGGACTTCAATAATTTGGATTCTTGCACTTCACTTGGTGGACTTAATATTAGAATGTTAGGGTTTGTAATCCAAGTGAGAATATATACATTTTAAGACCTAACCAGGATCGACTGCGAAAAATGCAGCACAAGGTCCTCTGGTAGGAATTGAACCTACGGCCCTGCGATTCCGGTGCAGCGCTCTAACCAACTGAGCTACAGCTCGGCCAGCTGTTGAGCTTTAACCATAAGTTCATGTATATTTAGGTAATCGGGTGTGCGGGTTATGATAAGGTGGACTTCAATAATTTGGATTCTTGCACTTCACTTGTTGGGATTAATATTTGAATGTTAGGGTTTGTAATCCAAGTGAGAATATATACATTTTAAGACCTAACAAGGAACGACTGCGAAAAATGCAGCACAAGGTCCTCTGGTAGGAATTGAACCTACGGCCCTGCGATTCCGGTGCAGCGCTCTAACCAACTGAGCTACAAGAGACCAGCTGTTGAGCTTTAACTGTAAGTTCATGTATATTTAGGTAATCGGGTGTGCGGGTTGTGATAAGGTGGACTTCAATAATTTGGATTCTTGCACTTCACTTGGTGGAATTAAAATTAGAATGTTAGGGTTTGTAATCCAAGTGAGAATATATACATTTGCATATTCTCACTTGGATTACAAACTATTCTCATTTGGATTACAAAATATATACACCAAATATATACATGTACTATACCGGTACATTTGTATATTCTCACTTGGATTACAAAATATTCTCACTTGGATTACAAAATATATACATGTATATATTCTCACTTGGATTACAAAACCTAACATTCTAATATTAATTCCACAAGTGAAGTGCAAGAATCCAAATTATTAATTTCAAATGCCCCGCCGGGGCTAAGGTTCGAGTGGAAATGCCCAACCCCCGGGATGTGCTTTACAGGAAAATGGCTGGGCGAGGGGGATGGGCACACTTGGATTTGGCTGATGCATTAAAAGTCCTGTGCTTATTCCAGACTGCTTGTCAAATATTTACTTGCCAGAAGTCGAAATTTACTCTGACCGCTGGATGAAGAAGACATTAAATAAGTACTGGTCAATAAACAGAAATGTATTTTATTTCATAGTATTACAATTTTATTTTTATACTATAAAAATAAAATATAAACATGCAGCATAGAATATGCAAATTCGAGGCAAAATTATTGTTGAATCGGTTTATTTATAGGATTTATATAACAAATAGCAACTATAAAAGTTTGTACCTTGTCTTCACATCGTAATAGCCAATGCTTTTAGTTTTACATATTTTAGAATCAGTTCCTTTCCTGGTAACTGCATTTCTAAATGAAATCATCGTGAGTAGTGAGTGCTGAGCAGGCTGTTTTACTATAAACAAATTTTAGGAATTGTTAACAACTTTGAAAAATATATCGTTGCACATTCGGTCACAGTCGGAAAAATGTTCATAGTATGTTGTACCGTCGTTTGCAACTAACGATGAACAGTCGCTCATAAAAACATTCGCGTGATTAGAATCTTCAATGTTTGTCAAGAACAACAACACTTAATTGTTGTTTCCCATGTGTGCAATAAAAATAAGTAACAAAACTTGTCTGAACTTGTTGGGCTAGAGACCTACTGGAAACTTTTACAGGCTTTTTAATGAGAATAGAGAATGTTTTATCTGCAACTGTTCACCCTTAGTTGCCACCATTGAACTAAAAATAACTTCTTAGTTCAATAAAAATAACGTTCTTTTTAGTTCAATGGTTGCCACCGACGGTATTTGATAACTGATATAAATAAAATACAGTCTGGTTATACTGACTTGAGCGTGTCATGACAAACTCTTTATTGGAAAATTGTGAAGAAATAGTCGAATATAGAGGGTCGAATATCATACTTAAACTTGTATAGCTACAGTATCATTGGTACATAGCGTTGTGAATACAAGCCTTTGCTTTAATACCTTTCGCTTCAGCAGTCTTTTTTTTCCATGCTTCGATCTCTACGCTTTCCCAGGCGAGCTTCTCTTTCCTCAGCAGTCTCCTCGAGCAAACGTTGTCGTCTTCGCTGGCTCCCTCCTTTTCGCGAGACGTTCGTCTTTCTTGTCGTTTCCTTGCCGCTCTTCATTTGGCTCCATACAGTAGTCCATATCTTTTCAATTGGTATTTGATACCATAATTGTTTTATTAAACTCTTTATAGAGCAAATTGCTTTGAAAGCTGTCAAAGTTTTTTGCAAACGTACAAAATACTGCAGTGCAAAAAGCAAATTATTTTCATGAAGTATCTGTCAGTTGAAGTCGTCAGTTCATCTCACAACAACAAATTTTAAATTTGACCAATCAGTGTTCGCTATTCAGGACAGTCCGCTATATTTTGAGATCAGTGAGGATGACCACCCATGAACGGTGAATCATGCGCCCGCGATATTTGATGAACTTTAGACTCCGCTAATGCTTTCGTTTCCCCGGGTGTAAATAGCCGAGGGGAATTAGTACCCTCGTACGGCGCTTCGCGCCGCCGGCTCGGGGATAAAACATTTTCACGAGGATTTTAAAGTTCAGTCGGGCGGTGATGTGACGAGAATCAAGGAATTTATTTTATGTTGGGCAGTTGGGACTTGGGAATAACTTGTTGGGAGTGGCTAATTTTGAATATTTACTTAATGACTTCTATAAATAGCTTTGATGCTTCAGGGGCGGTAGTTCATTTACACCCAGTTTTGCGGCAGGCGGTATTTCCTACGTACCGCCTGCCATGCAGGCTAGCACTTACCATCATAAACAGTTTAATCGTGCAACAATTACTGCCATTTATTGGCGGAAAACCAGAAACATGACGAATTGTCTTGTTTCTATAGCTTCTCTTCCGTGTAATGCACAGCAATACATTAATATATATTTGACAATTTCGATTCCAACTATATATATCTTCATATGATACTATACCTTATAGGGGTAATTTATGCATTAATTAACATTCCCCATTTTAAATACATCATGAACAGTTTCTAATAATAATAATAATAATAATAATAATAATAATAATAATAATAATGATTTATTATCAGTATTTCCATACAATGGCTCTTCACCTGATAAAACTACTACTACAATATTTAAAGAAATAGTAAGAAAGTTGTAAACCTAGACCTAAGTATTACAATTAAAAAGTGAGACAGCGTTGCTTTAAAATATTAAAAGTTTGTCTGGAGAAGTCTCTATGATCTGTGCATGATTTTATATCAGCTGGTAGAGAATTAAATAATGAAGCTGAACAATCTTGAAAGGTATTAGAAACTAAAGGTATAACTAAATTGACTTGAGCATTAGACCGTAAAACACGTGTGTGTTCAGACCTTTCAAGGCTAACATAGAGAGGCCAATCGCTACTATATAACGCCTTATGTGCGGCTTTAAGAATATGCCTTTCAGAATATACTTCGTGATCAAGTCTTCAAATAACATAAGATTAGGCTGTTGATTAATTAATCCTTACTGCAATCATTCGCTTCAATATTGCTAATATGCGAGAGCAAAACTACACCTGATGGCATGTGAATTCTATTCCGGGCAACTAATTTTCATTTCTAATTTGCCCTAATCGCAAGTGATAAAAATAGTTAAGTTACACAAATGATGCAATGCCTTATTAACGTCATTTATAGGTTCGCTTTAACAGCGAAAAGATAATGAACATGAATTCGACGTTTTCTCTAAGGAAATATATTGCATTTCGCTTTAGAATGTACCGAATATCACAAATATATAAAATTCCTAATCGCTCTTGGTGCACATTAAAGTTTACTTGATGCATGCATATTTTTCTTTCAGATAAAGGGCAGTATAAATATTCCTCAGCCCGAAAATTCTTTCCTGGTTATAACGGTGAGGAAATAGTTTTGATTTATACCATCATGATGAATAATTCAATCAAATGCCACAAGGAATAGCTAATGCTGCCATGTCTAACTTTCATATATATATTTTCGCAGAGGAATGTGAACATTGTGACAAGAATGCTCGATGCGTCAACGGACATTGTGTTTGTAAAAATAAATATGTTGGGGACGGTCTTGAATGCTGGGGTGAGTTGATCCAAGTTTGTCAGACTTCAAAGTTACTAACTTCCAGACGATGTAAACGTCGAAGTTCGTTTTAGATTTTTGACGCAGTTCTTTCATCTGCAAACGTTCGCAGTTTCTTAAATTTTTATTATTATTATTAATGATTAATGATTAATAACACAAAAGCGCATGAAATGAATTACAATGTGTTTTACAATTTGAGTAAAAATTTGCATAATAACTATAATTTGCATAATAACTAACTATATTACAATGTATCATTAAAATTAAAAATTATGTAACTAAGAACAATTATTTGTTTAAGACACTGATCATGCTAGGGAAAAATTGTTACCGAACCTGCCACTGTCAGTTCTACATTTAGAAGAAGAGAATTGTTCAAACTTCCTTAAATTATACCCATGTTCGTTCTACCTCGTCAGGATTAGCATGGGCGTACCGGAAGGAAGAAATTAGGGGGGCGGAAAGAAATTTGCCCGACTATTCCGGATTGTGCCCGACCAGTACCGAAAAAAATTTTGCGCCAAAAAAATTTCGGTCAGTGTACCATTTTAGGGGTCAAAAATTTTTTCGGACATAACAAAATTCTTTCGGAACATCACACAAATTTTCCAAACATCACAAAATTTCCCACAAAATTGACAGAATTTGTCCCATTTATTTTTATAATAAACCAGAATTGCCCGACTGTTGAGCGAATATTGCCCGACTGCCCAACAAACTGGGGGGCTGCCGCCCCCCCCCCCCGCCCAGTACGCCCATGAGGATTAGATGACACGATAGGCGACCGCCTAACGCAATCTTTTTCATTGTTTTCTCACAAAGTTCGCTTCGACGTATATCCTGCCTAGGGCACTGCAACATTTCTTGCGCTTCACTGTAAGATCGTCCTGGCAGTAAATGATATGTAATGGTGTCGTAGTCACCACACTTGCCTTTCGAGCCGGGGAGACCCGGGTTCAATCCTTGGTCGGACCTCTACTCAAAGGTCTTAAAATAACTGAGGAGAAATTGCTACCTTTACATTGACATCAATAAATGGTAAGACTTTCGCGTCTTCTCGGATAAGGACGTTAAATCGTAGGTATCTTGGATCCCCTATCAATTCGGCAATAGCCTTTTGGGAAATCCGCTCACCAATGAATGAGAAACTCAATAAACTAACAGACTAAGACTATAATTATTTCATTATTCTACTTCAGAGCGGACTGAAAAAGACGTTAACTGGAAATGTGGAGCCAACCCATGTAGAAACGGCGGGACATGTAAGGAAGGAAGATCGGGTTGTGTTTGTCGTCTTGGCTTTGTCGGAGATTATTGTGAAGGTGAGTAATCCGAGAATCTTAATCTTATTTTAATCTTGATCCTAATCTAAGGTACCTGGCATATAATCATGTCAGTGACATATATCAGAATGCAGAATGCGCTTGCCAGCTTTGTTTCGTCTGAATGCACTTTGAAGCACAGAAAACATATGGCTTGCAGTAATCGGTTCGAAGGACCAAGAAAATTCAATCTTTTTTGAAGGATGTTGCAGTCTGAGAATTACACTATCTACGGAAAGATTTTGGGATTCATTTGTCCTCGATGCTTAGCGTACGTGCACAGCGAAAGGTACAGAAAAATTGTTACAGTAACCAATTCGAAGGACCAAGAAAGTTCAGTTTTTAATTGGAAGTATGACAGTTTGCAATATGAGAGTGCCACGATCTTCGGAAAGATTATGGAATGCATTTGCCCTCATTTCTTAGTGTATGTGTACTGTGAAGGGCACAGACAAAATGTTTAAGTAACCGGTTCGAAGGACCAAGAAGGTACCATCTTTTTAGGAAGGATGACAGTTTGCCTTCTGAGAATTCCGCTATCTATGAAAAGATTATGGAATTCATTTGCCTTCATTGCTTCGTGTATGTCATGTACGGTGAAGAGTACATACAAATTGTTCAAGTAACCGGTTCGAAGGACCAAGCAAGTTCAGTTCAGTTCAATCTATTTTGGAAGGATGACAGTTTGCAGTCAGAGAATTCCACGATTTCCGGAAATATTATGGGATTCATTTGCCCTCACTTCTCTGTGTATGTATACTGTGAAGGGTATAGACAGATTGTTAAAGTAACCGGTTCGAAGGACCAAGAAAACGATGAAACTTTGATGGTTGCACTATCCACTGAAAGATTTCGGAATTAATTTTTCCTCACTTCTTAGTATATGTCGTGTACTGTGAAGGGAACAGAGAGACTGTTTGGGTAACCGGTTCGAAGGACCAGGTTTAAAATCCTACAGTACAGCTAAAATCCCTATTCTAATAGAATGGTACCTTTATGAACGTGTTCTTGGGTTTCTGTCCTCCATGGCTAAGTTCCCTAACAACCATACACAGACATAAAAAGATTTTCTTACACACATACAGTACTCTACGATTGCGCCTTGTAATCCGCCTATTCGTGTCATGGCTTAACATAATGACTACTCTTTCTTCCTCAACAGAGTTCAGTCCACCAGTTGTTCACCTGAATTTTGACAAAGTGTCTGACCGCAACAAAATCATGGACATGAGTGGCAATGGCAATGATGCACTAATAAATCAAGGATTCCAGATTGCACCAAAGCAAGGAAAATGTGACAATGCTGGAAATTTATTAGGTGAGTATATTATAGTGTGTACAGTCGGCTATTTTTGATCGCAATGATACAAAAAAGGTAGCATTCGACAGCTAAAAGCCTGATCTTTATTGGTATGAGAGAAGTAAATGGATAAACGTAATATATAATGTACGATAACATGCCAAATTTGGATTGCCTTTTTTATATACCCTGCATAAGGAATCCTAGGCAGAAAATGTGCTTCATCAGGTCAAAAGCCAATATATTTGACATATTGTGGACGAATTGATAGGAGAAATAAATCAACTATCAATGTCAGAGTCAGGGCTGGAAAAGTATCGGACCACGGGACCATCAGTCCCAGAAAGTTTTTTGAGTTCCCAGAAAATATTTCCCCAAGAAAGAAAAATCGTAATAATTTAGATAGAAGGAGAAATTCAGAGGAAAATCTACACCATGACCTCAGAAATGCAATTTTAAGTGCATCGATCTTAATAGTGCGATAGTGTATAAATGTATTGGACTATAGAATGACGTAACAAATGTTGCACGCCAAATGCAATTTTAGCCGATCTGGGAAACCTGATTTTCAAAATTTTCTGGGGGGGCATGCATCTCCCTGATAATGTCCCCTAGTAGTGCCCTAGCTTTTTTGGCATCTGTATTTTTTTTCCTGTAAAATATATACAGCATGACATCCAGTTTGACAACTTGCTAGTATCGCACAGTTACAGTCGATTTACTCGATTATTTACAGGAAAATTTTCAATGTTCTCTTGCGATCCCAGAAAGTAAAATTTTTTTTCCACCCCTGGTCAGAGTTTTTACAACTGATTTTCTTATCATACAGGTGGGGACGTCATTTTCGACGGCGAACACTTCCGTAACATACCGCGGCGTGCTATCACCATAGCTGTCTGGGTCAAGCTTACCACAGCATTGGGAATTCAATCTATATTCGATACGGTTGGCAGTCATTCGAAGCACAAAGATGGACAGTACCATTTCGAGATTGACGATGGTAGAGTGAGATGGTTCCATCGCAACGAAGATGGGAAGACGGTCTTCAGTGTCGTTACAGACCAAATTGTGGTGCGCGAGGGAAACTGGACACTAATTACAGGAACGTATAGTGCTGATAAGAACAGAGCGAGGGTGAGTGCATTCTCGTCCCCAGAGCCATTTTCACTCGGTCACTCGTTGAAAATTTGGGCTCTCGGTTAGACGACCAAAGGGAGAGATCTGATTGGCTGCTCAGAGAACTGCTATTTCGCAGAAGTTAAGCAATTTCTGCTACGAAACTTTTTTCTATCAAAATATGTCAACACAAATACTTCGTTTCTTCATAATACTTGTCGGTGAAAATGGTTACCGGTGCTGAAGCGTCCAAATTCAAGAGCATGCGCTTTAGAAACTACTACAAGTTTTCTTGCACTTCCGGTTCTGTGTATCCCTTTTTTTTTTTACATATTTGGAGAATATAATAAATGATTTTAATAACATATTTTGAAAAATATTGCTACAACTTGACTTAAAGTGTATGATGTCCGTTACCAAATGAACCGATAATTAGGAGGCTCGCTCCAGTAGCACGCGAGATGATCGCGGGACAAAAGTCAAAAACGCGTGGCGAGTACGCGAACTATCCCAGGCAACCTCCACGATAAAAACAAAACAAATATTGGCTGGGATTTTTCTTAAAAAGATGCTAATTCTGAAAGATTTGTAATGAAAAAACGTTTGAATAATCCTTCGTTTTGAGCGCCAAATATAATACGAGCATCAACTAAGCCAAAAAACTAGCCGTGAAGCAATGTTTTTTTATTTCTTTTGAAAACATACACTGTCAACTATGCGTCAAAACATTTGCTATCGACAACGCTGCTGATTTCATTTTGTTGCTCACGAAGTAATAATGAATATGCGAAGTATTTAATAAGGATTTACAATTTTTAAGATTTACGTCAATGGTGACATGATAAAAGACGCAAAGGGCCACAAGATGTTGCTGTCTGGCGATTGGGGTTTCAAAGCGGGAATAGGTAAGGATTCTTTATGGAAATATTGGCGAGCACGCGAGCAATGTCAAACAGCTGCAGGAAATTCGTTTGAATAAGATTTGCTATTGAAAATGTGAAGGAAACCTTAACACCCATGTCCCACTATGGACGCAACAACATATGGTTGACAGACATTATTCCTTGAATTTAAAACCATGGTCAGCTAGAACACTATATGTTTATGCACATGCAGATTTAGCACTATATGTTTATGCACATGCAGATTTAGCACAAAAATACTCCGTTGATCTGCGGGAAATTTTTGCCTCCAGGTTGTGCTCCCAGGAAGAAAATTCTTTTTTCCTGCCCTACAGTCTTACTCTTGATGATTTTAAAACCACCAGAAACATCAACCTATATTATACCAAACTGACTTCTGACTTTAATATTTCTGACAGCAACATTACCAGAACTCGATGTACCTTACACAGGCGAACTGAACGACGATATTTTTAGTGAAAACAACCAATATTACAAATACAACACGGTTGCAGATCTACCTAGCTTAACCAACAACCGCAAGATAGGTTACTTGTTGCTACAAGCAGCAAAAGACAACAAAAATAATAACTACAACAACAACAACAACAACAACAACAACAACAACCACAACCACGACGACCACGAAGACAGCAACTTCAACAATAACAAAGGTTATATAGAAAAAATACTCAATAAGGACAAAGAAAAATTAGATGAACGATATGGCAGCAACATTTATACTTCAATAGACAACAATGGTCTAAGAACTCTGAAACACGAAAAAAACTATAATACAAATGACGACAGCGACATTGACCAGAACAACAACAATATAAACGATAATCTTATGATACTTAATGAAAAACATAGACGAAGAAAACGGGATGGTAAGAATTACTTCTATCGCTACCTTTTACTGACTAAGTAGCTTCGCACGTGATTGGTTAATCGGTCGGATTAAACGCAACTGATTGGTTAATGGTCCCTTAATGGTAGCGGTAGTGGAAGTGAAATATAAACCTCACTACTGTATCATCACGGAAAAAGACTTATATTACCGCCATATAGCAAAATTTTGAATGTAACAAGGAGGACCATATATTCAAAACCTCGAAATGAAATTGAAATTTACAACCTATATTCATAAACCTTTTTCTCTGGAAAAGGTTCAGGAGTAGTATACCAGCTATACTATTAAGGTGGTAGTAGTAGTATACCAGCTATACTATTAAGGTGGTAGTAGTAGTATACCAGCTATACTATTAAGGTGGTAGTAGTAGTATACCAGCTCTACTATTAAGGTGATAGTAGTAGTATACCAGCTCTACTATTAAGGTGATAGTAGTAGTATACCAGCTCTACTATTAAGGTGGTAGTAGTAGTATACCAGCTCTACTATTAAGGTAGAGTAGTATACCAGCTCTACTATTAAGGTAGTATACCAGCTGTACTATTAAGGTAGTAGTATACCAGCTCTACTATTAAGGTAGTAGTATACCAGCTCTACTATTAAGGTAGTAGTATACCAGCTCTACTATTAAGGTAGTAGTATACCAGCTCTACTATTAAGGTGGTAGTAGTAGTATACCAGCTCTACTATTAAGGTAGTAGTAGTATACCGGCTCTACTATTAAGGTAGTATACCAGCTCTACTATTAAGGTAGTAGCAGTAGTATACCAGCTCTACTATTAAGGTAGTAGTAGCAGTAGTATACCAGCTCTACTATTAAGGTAGTAGGAGTAGTATACCAGCTCTGCTATTAAGGTAGTAGGAGTAGTATACCAGCTCTGCTATTAAGGTAGTAGTAGTATACCAGCTCTGCTATTAAGGTAGTAGGAGTAGTATACCAGCTCTGCTATTAAGGTAGTAGTAGTATACCAGCTCTGCTATTAAGGTAGTAGTAGTATACCAGCTCTACTATTAAGGTAGTAGTAGTATACC
>CACRXK020000459.1:0-45185 GCA_902702795.2 Paramuricea clavata | reverse complement strand
TAACAGCTCTACTATTAAGGTAGTAGTAGTATAACAGCTCTACTATTAAGGTAGTAGTAGTATAACAGCTCTACTATTAAGGTAGTAGTAGTATAACAGCTCTACTATTAAGGTAGTAGTAGTATAACAGCTCTACTATTAAGGTAGTAGTAGTATAACAGCTCTACTATTAAGGTAGTAGTAGTATAACAGCTCTACTATTAAGGTAGCAGTAGTATAACAGCTCTACTATTAAGGTAGTAGTAGTATAACAGCTCTACTATTAAGGTAGTAGTAGTATAACAGCTCTACTATTAAGTAGTAGTAGTATACCAGCTCTTTTTGAGCCCAAAGTGTAAACAAAGGTATTCTTTCTTACCTCGTAAATAGTACACATTCCTCCATTGCTCTGTGACCACCTGCAATTATAAAACACAAACAAATTACCAAGAGAATAAGAGGACATTTTTAAACCACATTTTGTTACTTTCAAAATAACTTTACCAAAAAACACATTTTAGAATTTTCACATAAAATCTTTATACCGTCCGTTTTCTAAGTTGCAAACAATTCAAACTCTAAAAATGTTTCAGGTAAACATGAGCATCCCTATGGTGCGCGTATCTTACGAGGAATGGTGGATGAATTTTCAATCTTCCCCTCGGAGTTATCTAGATTGCAGATTCTCGTTCTGATGACGCACTGTAAAGTTTATTACAGTAAGTATAATGGATGATTCTGGCTACAGACTAAATTGTGATCAAGGCAAGACGAACGAACTCCAACATCACAGCTATAGAAAGAGCGTCTTAGAATGAGTAAACCGGCAAGGATTGGTTGCTAAATGTTGTAATATGAAGAAAATATAGCTGTGTGAAGTTCGAAAATTTTGTATATATTTGTATTACGCGCCGTAAAAATAACCACTTTCGGCTCAAAAATGGTTATTTTTCACGCGCGTAATACAAATTATACAAAATTTGCGAACTTCACAGGGCTATATTTACCTCATTTTACAACAATTCGCAACGAAACTTTGCAATTTTACTCATTTTAAGATGCTCTTTCCAGCTATGGTAATGCATTTTGTTGTTCTTGTCTAGATCAAAATTTCGTCTGTAGCTGAAATCAGCCATTCAAATTATCGACGTATTGATTCCAAGTACATATACATACATATAAACACTTATTAGTTATCTCTGACCGAGATTTTCATGATGAAGTAAAGAAATTTACAAGTGATAAAAAGGCAGTTGATAAATTTAGCTAGTGTCTAAAAATTTCTCCAAGAGTTGTTTCTTCACACAATGTTCAAAATGCTTGACGGATGATGAACAGATTTGTACAAGGATTGAGGGGATTCCATATACAGTTGATATGCAAAGGATTTCTGGCCTGTAGCAGTTTTACATTTAGGTATCTGAAAATGACTAGATTGTCGTCTGTCGAGTGGCACCATTAATTTCATACCGTTTCTATAACTCTTCACAAAGATAAGGTGGAGCAAGGCCATTAATACTATCGCTAGTATGAAGAGCTTTGCATCTTAATGAATATTTCTACAGGGTGAAAACTTTAATTTTGCAAAAATTTCATTCATTATTGAAAGAGTTCAATTATTTTCGTTACAGATAACAACAACAAGAAAACATCAACAGCATCGAAAGAAAGCTTTGCAGAAATGAAACCAAACATGATTCAATCGTACAACCAACCAGGGGCTGCTACTCCCTACCAAACTCAAGCAAACTACTATCAATCACCCAATACTCCTACGACACCCCAATCATCAAACAATGTCCCTGCCACATATAACTATCAAGCGGGTTCCAACACAGGCCAGAGTTATATGCCAGGCAGTTACTATGGTAACAATGGATACCAGCAGTCTGCTACTAGGGAACAAACTGGGTATCAGAGATCACAAGGGTATAAACGACCTTCTCGACCAAATATCCCTGGATATAAAACACAAGGTCCATCAACGTCCTCATATGCATCGACTTCACCTGTAAGTGTACCTAAATTATCCACATATGTACATAAATCACGTACACAAACACCCTCGTATGCACCAAAATCACCCTCATATACACAAGGATCCATTAGGACAGGAATCCCAGCAACAGCATATCAGGCCCGTATAAGTACAGTTACGTACCCATATACCCCTGAATCTTATGACAGGGTAGTACAAGGTAATAGGGGATATCCGAAGGCATATACCGCCCAACGTCCTGTCACGCCACCATATGACCCTCAATGGTCTGACTCAAAACTGGATCAAATGGGATATACAAGAACACAAACTCCGGGGTCCCTTGTTAACAATAGAGGACCTACAAATAACCCTCAATATCAACAAAACACTGGGGGCTATAATGGATATCCCACAAGGCGATACCAAGGACCAAGTCGCTACTATTCTCAGGGGGGACCCGGATATGCGAGAAACGCGGTATATTCGCCATCAACAAGGAATACCGCATTCGGTACTATGCCGTATCGACCTGCAACAGCAAATACTGCCTCACAAGGCAATAGATATTCGTCTGTTCCACAAACAGCAACAAATACAGAATATGCCACTGCCCAATATGCGGGGAATATTCCAGCCGGGCAATATCAATCCATAGTACCGGTTAGTGGCCAACAGAGCGGGCAATATGGACCACTAACCAACCAATATTCAACAGGAATTAAAAGTTCCATTCCACAGAACGGTTATCAAACTGGTAACCAAAACCCGTGGGGAAATGACGTCACAAGGCAAATCACGTCAGCAGGTGACGTCACAAGTACGTCATACGACTTGCAAAGTTCAACACAAAATGCGTACCCACGAAATAACGTTTATGCTAATAATTTTAAAAATTATGAGGCAAGTAATGGATATAATCCTACATTCTATGCCAAGGCGAGCAATCTGGACTCGGCTGGTACGCCCGTATCACGCTATGCTACACAAAGTATCATGCCTGAATACAGACCAAATTACGCCTACACGGCGGGCTTAGGAATGGACCGTAATGCCGTTCGGGGAAATATACCTAGGCCAAAATCCTCGAGGGTGAAATCACGCACAGCTCACGTGACGAAAATGCAAAATCAGCAAAATTTGCGAACTTTACAAGGCCTGATCCATGGACCTGCACCAAATAAAAATAAGAAATCAAAAGTTCATAAACTTGATGCGAACGGGCAGTTTCCTTCAGATATGAAAAGATACAAAAATCTCGTTCAAATAAACGCGAGAAAAAGCCCTACGCAGCCTCAAGGTGCGGGCGTAAGCTCGTCTGGTAATATGGCTGTAAAACAACCCGCATACACCCGCAACGGCAAACGCTGGTCAACAAGATCGCAGACGCCGACAGCGTGGAATTCTGGGGGAGTTGCCAAAATGGGATCCTACGACAGTTGGTCAGCTGGAATGCAGGCGCAGAAACCTGGGAGCCCGTGGAATTCTGGGGCAAAGGTAGATGAGGCGGTAAAGTATAATAATGACGTAACGACGGTGACGTCACAAACGACTGCTATGAATGCCGGGAAGGCAGAGACAAAAAATATCGACATGGACAATGTCGTAGACAAAGCTTTCACTGACTTCTTAACAACACGTCTTTTACGTAAGAAAGAACGAAGGAAACGTGAAAACGAATTAACGCAAACGTTAAAACGAAACAAGTCAACGGTGACAACGCAACACGGAACACAAAGACGGAACGCGCGAATATGAGAACGAAACAGGTGAACGTTGGAACGAAACACGCATACGTTGGAACAAAACACGCATACGTTGGAACAAAACACGCACACGTTGGAACGAAACACGTACACGTCAAAACGAAACACGCACACGTCTAAACAAAACACGCACAAACGTGTGAATGAACGTACGAGCGTCAGAACGTAACATTACAAATTAAGATCACAACAATCCTGCAGAACTGACAATATTTTAGGTTGAACTGCTTAGTTGTAAACAACAAAACAAAACCAACAACAACTGTAGCCTTGCTACAATAACGGCCAAACCTTTGCAGGGTGAAAATTGAAACATTTTTGGCTGGAGAAATTTTCGAAAATTTCTAGAAAATATTTTTTTATAAAACGAAACAAAAATTTGGTCAATGGTTAAAAAACCTCAATCAAAAATTTTTTTGTAGCTTTTGTATTAGAAATTCGAAGCTTGAATAGTAGAAAGAAAAGGCAGTAGAGAGCCGAGCTTCTTTTTACAGTTAAAACGCAGTTTTAATTACAACTGTTTGTAAATAGATGAAACAAATGTAGACTTGTAGAAATTTGAAAAATAATTACAATGTCAATGCATGTGCATTAAAATCAAGACCTATACTAGCTGTACTACTAAACCTAGTAACATACTCACTTGGCTTGCATGTTTGTCAATCGTAATGTGGACAAGTTTCAAGCAATAATCATATAGGGGAAGCAGGTTTGCCCCCATAATAATTTCCGAAAACCTTTGATTGATAGCTGAATAACTGAGCAAGTGTGAAAGCTGTGACAATTATTTTTCGACCATGAAAGCATGGTGGGTATAGATTAAGCTATATATTGCGTGCAATTTAAGGCAAAAAAAGTTTAAAGAATTAAGATTTCCAGCTCTTACTCAGATACGATAAAGTGTCAATGAATACTACTGTTACATCATTTTCAATATGGACATTTACCCTATATGTTTACAAAAATACCGCCCCCTCCCATCTCCCTTGTAAGAGGGTAAAATGTTCTTCCACCATATAGTTAACTGATACTGTGGTTCAAAAATGAACACCCTCAAAAAATAGCCACTATACCAGCAGAAATTTGAACACGCAATTCCACAGTATGACACTATTTCTTTAAATTACGAAACGAATTAAAACTCTACCAAATCCAACCTCACAACAGACGACGCATCTGTGGTTACAATATTGACGAACGTGTTTCCGAAAGTTAAGGCTCATTTCCACTCAAGAAAAATGTCCACGGACAGAAAATCTTCCGAAAATATCATTGTTAAAAGTTGAAAATTTTCAACACCAAGATTTTTTTTCCGACCTAAAATTTGTGTCGTCCAATCACATTCTGCAAAATTTCCTTTCTGCGGAATATTTTCCTGAGTGGAAATGGGCGTTTACATTTACCAGTATTTATAGTAATACCGTAATTATACAACGCTGCCACCAAGGAAGTGAACGCGACTCTACGGACTACCTAAACCAACAATATGTTACTGGACTGATGAATTTCAACGACTTAACTGGTAAGCAACAAAAAAACATTTAAATCACTTTTGAAGCAATTGACGTTTTCTTCAATAGTGACATCATCTTGGATCGTGATGCATTCTGGTCTAGCCAGGATAAAAAGCCATTTTAGAAAGCTGTTTGACTCATATAGGGCAGAGGCGGGGAAACTATCGGAAACTGGAACCTAGTTAATTAATTTCCAGGATTTGGGGGGATATACATTTTTGCATTTGATTCTTGATAGTTAATTCTGAGAACTACACTAATTGAATATCAAAAGTGTTGAAATATTGAGTATACTTCTACTAATTCAATACCTAAATCACAGCGGAACAGTTCAGAACGAAAATATTCATATAGTCTGCAGCAGTAATTTGTTCAGTTCTAATCCTGTAAGACTGTACCTACTACGAGTACTTCAGAATTTGTCTTGTATGCCTTATCAGTCTTCAAGTCTTATTGTTTCACATGACAAGACATTTTAATGAATATAATTCATGTCAGGTTAAAAAAGACAGTCAAAAACGGCAATTTTGTTAGTTTTCCCTATACATATATTGTAATCATTTGCAGAAATCTTTAAGCCCTACACCTAGGTTCCCCCAAATAAATATGATAGTTTTAAACCTAAATCTACGTGTTAGTCCAAATTTGTACATCATTAGATGTCTTTGTACTACTTATATACGAGGAAATATTATGCATAAAATAAAACAGTTTTCCGACCTACAGTACCTACAATAATAAAACTTTCTATTTTTTGCAGTATTTTGAAAATGTTCAAAAACCCAAGACCACTACGAATTACGATCATTAAAATTTCGAATTCGGCAATGTTATCATATTTTAATGCGCTACAATTATGGCTAGAATGTATTTCTCTTTAACCTTGATCGCAATCACAACCCTATTGCTGACGATATACCAAAAATTTTGTCGCTATTGAAAAACGTCAATTTATAGCTAGTGAGACGTTTCAGTACATGATTAGTTAAAACTACTGGGTGTCCCCCAAAAAACTGGACACTGTTTAATTTCATGTAACATGAAAGCTATCGCAATGAAGTAAAGATCATTGCATTCAGAAAGGACTAACTTAAATTTTGATATATATAACACTTGAATTTACATGCAATATTTAGCGAGATACAACCAAAATAAAAATATTTATTATTTAACAAGTATAACTACTTATGTTTCGCTCGCTACTCTGGTTTAAATAAATTATTACAAAGCCCAGTCGAATTGTAATCAAGACCCAACGTTTCGACACTCCAGTCTAGTGTCTTCATCAGGGGTGATCTAAAATTGCAATCGTGGCTTCTTAAATACCCAAGGGATGACGTCACCTGCCAATGAGATGCATATATTCCTCTGGCAAATAGGCACCGTCATCCCTATTCAAAGCATGATTACTCATATTTATATGCCACGCTTCTAGGCAAAGTCTTTGACCATAGCGATTGTTTGTGGTAATTACTTTAGAGTTTTTCCACGCAATCTCGTGTTTGGTGTAACATACATGTTCGGCTAAAGCTGATTTTCCCTTGTCTAAAGTTGAAACAGCCTTTTGATGTTCTTTTAACCGTGTACCAAACAGGCGTTTAGACTGACCCAAATACTCATTCTCGCAGTCACCGCATGGTATAGAATATACAGCATGAGTTTTCTGATTTGTTTTAACAGGATCTTTTGGCTTTGCGAAAATATGGCCTAAAGTTAAATAGGGTTTTAAGGCAACCTTAATATTAATTACTTAAGATTCTCCCAATTGGTTCTGTGACACCTTGAATGTATGGAACTATTGCATAACTCTTAACAGAGGTATCACCCTCGGAGTTATTTTGGTTCCTACAAACAGGTGATCTCAGGCAATCATTAAGAAAACGTTTTGGGTTATCGTTTTCCCCTAAAATATTTAGAACATATTCACGTTTGATATTTTCAAAAACAGTAGTTCAACGTTCAAGCATCAATAGCTCAGTCAATATTGCATGTAAATTCAAGTGTTATATATCAAAATCTAAGTTAGTCCTTTCTGAATACAATGATCTTTATTTCATTGCGATAGCTTTTACGTTACATGAAATCAAACAGCCGGTCCAGTTTTTTGTGGGACACCCGGTATAACGAACATTTTACTAAATCTAAATACTCAATGTGGTGTAAGCAGTGACACCACTAAATATGCTTTCTAGTCGTATACCCAGTTAGGTTGGCCATCATATATAACCTCACACAACCGTGGACGAATAGCAAGCCTTGCTCAGCTCAGAAGACAGCAGTCCAGGACACAGAATCCGTTTCGTCGTCAAAACATGTTGCAAGGAACTGCAAGGAATCTGGCTGTGGTGGATCCGAGTGTTTACAAGCGAACAAGGATAGCTTCGAAAAACACGAAAGTCTGATAATGCTGGTACGTTTAGGTAATTTTAAAATCAAGGTAAAGTTGAAATGTTAGGCTACTAGATAACAATTACATTCGTTCATTGCACATTAATATGTCAGAACCTGTCCCAGGAAAAAGCATACTGGCAAGTTGTTACAGGTATACAAACAAGTTGTTACAAATCTGTAGCAAGTTTGGAACAAGCTGATATAAACAACTTGTAACAAGCTTGATGGCATTATCAGACTTGTTACAAGGTTGTTCTAACAAGTCTGATACAGTCATGATATAATAAGAATGTTACAAGGTTGACTGACTGCACAAGGTTGTAACAATATTATTATATCATGACTTGGATCGGACTTGTTGGAACAACATCGCAACAATGTCTAGTTTGTAGAACAAGGGGATCCCCAAAAGGGGAGAGGGGTAAAAAGGCTTACTGGACCTCTACCATTCTAGGGGCTGGACAGTAAATCGGAACAGATGGATCAATCCAGTATATAAACAAAGCTCGTTTCCTGGTTCAGTTTCGTAACCATTTCAAACGACAACATCACAGAAGGAAGATCGATTTCACTCTGAACATATGAACTAAAGTCTGTAAAGAGACGCAACAAATACTACCCCAGATATGCAGTTTGTGAACTGGTCTTTGTTTACAATCCAACAATCCAGCAGTCCAACAATAAGTTATTGATCCAATCCCATTCATTGATTTGTACTTGAATAATTAACACAGTCTATAATCCAACAACTACAATGCAAATTGCGAAGCCAGGGTTAAATAAAAATGAGATTCCATACAAATGTTGTATAAAAAAGTTGCTATACTGTAGATATTCTACCAAAATCCAACACTCAAAAAGTCACCACCAAAAATAACCATCATGTGGTTATTAATTGTTATTATTTAAACCGATTTCTATATAGTTTTAGCATGTCCAAAATAGACGAAAAGGATAATAAAATATTTAAATAGGCAGGGACCACATTTTTAATTTCGGAATTACCAGTCAGAGTAAGACCAGTAGGTAATCGTACCAACTTTTTTTTCAAAAAGTATTAGTTGGATACCACAATGGAGCATGGCAGAATTATTTTTGTTTTACGTGATATTGTACTTAGTTCATTATATTCCATCTTATATATATATTCAAAAGGACTGGAAATTGCTTGTACCTTTAGCTACATCTAATGAAAATAAACAAAAATAATTCTGCCAAGCTCCCTCGGTACATACACCTTCCTTTCTCATTATTATTTGACCTTGGCTTCCATCAGTGATGGTATAAATAATCACCAGAGGCTGGTTGTTCAACGCTGGGTTAGCTTAACCCTAGGTTAACCTAAAATTCAAAGCCGAAACTTGTTTATAAATTTGGAAATATTGCTTCAGAGATCTTGTTTGGATCAATAGGAGTTTTCTTCTCTGAAGCTTTGAAATAAACAGACGTGCAGAAATACATAAACCAAAACAGCAGGTTAAATTTTAACCTGGGGTTATTGCTAATCCAGCTTGGAGCAACTGGCCCCTGTGCTTAATTAATCACTTCATCAAATGAAGGTTATGTTAGAAAATTTGTATGATGTAATGATTTTTTTTAAAAATGTAAATGTATGACATGTATATAATAAAATGTTATAATATGTTGCTATATTAAATGCACTGTCTAGCATGTCATTAATGCTTAATAATGCAGATAAAAAAGTCAGTGTGTTTGGTAACTTGTTCCCAGTTGCTCGTCCCGCATTGAAAGATGGGAATGCTGATGAGATCATCGTCACCATCCTCATTGGCCTAAAGTGTATCCAGTCAGGGTTCGAATTAGCGGCTCGCTATTCGCAATTTGCGAATGCAAATTCGCTTTTTGCGAACGCAAAATCATCCATTATATTTTGCGAATGACTTTTTGCAAAAACCTACAATTTGTCATTTGATTTTCACGATCACTTCGAATGTATTTTACTATAATGTACGATATGGAGTATATTTTGCAGACTATTAGTGTAATTTTGTACTAAAAGGATGTGTGAAATGAAGAATATGGCTACAATTTCATCAGAAAATTTACAAAATTCGCTACGAAACGACCGCCATTTTGTTTTTCGCAAGCTTTGTTTCCACTTTTCAAAACTGAAATTTCCTTCAAAGTTTCAAGAAGGAAATTTGCGAATCGATTTTTCCTGTCTAATTCCAGGCTTGCTACTGTTCTAAGCCGCAAGCACATGCAGACTACATGATCTTAATTTTTTTGAAGCAAATTTGAAGGACTATGGAAGAGTCATGTGTATTCACATGAGAGACTCTAGGTGGAATAAAATTTTCCCCTATTTCCCCCACCTGAATGGGATGAATTTTTTTTCCAATTTTGAGGTACATATTGGGTTGTTCATATAGAGGAAATTTCTGGGGTGAAAAATTTGTGTACATTAGGATATCTGAAGAGGGTAGGGAAGTACATGTAACCTGCATAGACTGCCCCAATGACCAGGGGAGGAACAGATAGATGAGCACGCGAGCACTGCTTGCAGGAAATGTTAAACAGCTGCAGGAAATTTGTTTGAAAGAAGATTTGCTGTTGAAAATTTGAAGGAAACCTTAACACCCATGTCCCACTATGGGCACAACAACATATGGTTGACAGACACTATTCCTTAAATTTAAAACCATGGTCAGCTAGAACACTGTTTGTTTATGCACATGCAGATTTAGCACAAAAATACTCCATTGTCTGCAGGACATTTTTGTCTCCAGGTTGTGATCCCAGAAAGAAAATTATTTTTCCTGCCCTGCCAATGGCCTCATTTTCATGTGGTTATCCGATTTATTTCCGCATGTTTCGTGCACAATAGTTGTAAGGATAAGCTTATGACTGGGCTCAAGGAATCAAGATCAAAGAAACATATTTGTGCCCGAAACATGGGGATATAACATTCATGTGCACTTGCCATGCTATTATAAACAGGTAAGCATGAAAACAAAGCATTGGGGAATAAATCCAAAATATACAGTAAAGTCTATCTGGTAATGTAAAATGTTTCTAAAGGGGTGAGCCAGCCTGGATACCTGAGCTAGCTCATTTTTCTGAGCTGATTTCATCATGTGCTTACATATGAGGCGGGCTGAGTTGCCAAAACAAACCACTGGTCTCACCACTATAAATAGTATAATATAAGCGACATTTTAAGATCGAAATCGGCTGAGAATATCTTATTTACAACAATATAATCAGGTAAACAGAACAATAACACTCAGCTTAGGCGAGCCAGCCCGGGTAATTGCGTTTATATGGCAAATTCCCAGCCCAGTCACCCGAGGTATTGGGTCAGTCAAGGCAGAATCTTGCTTATAGGCGGGCCAGCTCAGTTCCCATATAAACGCAAAATAAATTTAGTAGAAAATAATAACAAAGGCAAGATCTCGCCTAAACTGGGCCAGCTCAGGTACCCGGGCTGGCTCGCCCCATATAAACAGCCGCTATTAATATTTCTGGACCATACACTATAATTACACTGTAGTGCAATTTAAAGGCCCACAAAGTAACAATTAGTAAAAGTTTGTAAATAAACATTTGGTACAAGTAAAGTTAATTGTGTCTAGTAGGAGCCTTTGATTTGGAAAATCATGAGAAATTTTATTAAACAATGGCCCACCGTCACTAACTCACTATCGACAAGCGAACGTAAGTAAAATCTAAAAGGTCTGAACGGTTTGTTCAACGAATTAAAAAATCGCAGAGCATCCATGCCGTATCTGGGCCCATTTTGAAAATGTCCCGTTAAAGAATACACAATTTATACTCATAATTTAGGAGATGTTTTAAACTATTTTCAACACAAAATAAAGCTTATCTTACCTTAATGCTATAACAACTTCTTTCAGATAGGCAGTTGTTGTTTTAATAGGATTTTGAAACGATTTTTCTGTCGAGTTTTATAGTTCCACGTTGTTTTTGCCTTCCCAAAATTTTGAAGCCTTTTAATTTTCGCGCCATGTGACGTCTGACGTCATGGGTCACATGATTGTTGAAGGCAATTTGGATGGCAATTTGCATAAATCACGCGTGAACCAAAATGAGCTAGACATTCAAAGAGCAATAATTCAACAAATCGTCACATCAGAAATCTGTGTCGTGAATGAATTTTAAAGTTTGAAAAAGAACAATTCAACCTCAGATTTAACTGTGTATCAAGCCCGCTTGCGCTAGATAATAGCGGTAATATTATGATTTTGTTGTGTTTAAATAATTAAATTTGCAACAGTTACCACTAAAATATCTTGAAAATCCTTCTAAATTTTTTTATATAAAGCATACAAAGCATACGCATCGATAATGAACCACAAACTCACGAAAAACCATCAGTACAAAGAAACTATTGCTATTTACAAGTTATAAGACAGTGTAAAAATACAATGAAAAAAAGAGATAGATGGAAAGAGTACTGTTCTCAGTGGTTGCCGTGTGGGAGTCGGTTCGTCAAGAATAGAGATTCCAGACTACTTTTAAACGCGGTGAGAGATGGCAATAATCTAAGTGATTCTGGCAAGTTGTTCCAGAGAAATGCTCCACTATAAGAAAAGGAGCGCTTTAGGTAATTAGTATTCGGTTTAGGAATGGTCGCGTAATTATTTTCCAAACAGGTGTAAAGACAGATTTGCATGCGAAAGACATGAAAGATTTTTAAAAACTATAAATTAGTTTAAAAACTTTAAATTAGTTACAAATTAACAATTTACAATGGTTGAAATGAATTACTATGAATTACATATTTGATGTAAATAAACGGCTTCTTGAAAAGCATCATTTTGGCTGAAGAGCTACCGTTTTGAGATAATTTGTATAAATAAATAAATAAAACTATCTACAGATGAAAAAAGATCGGTTGCTATTTTTGCTCATCAAACGAACGGCTTTGTACAACCTACACTTTGTCTCTAGTCATTATTGGAATCGCAAGATTTCTGACGCGCGATTTTTTTTCGATACTTTTTTCCAAGCTGTTTTGCCGCGATGAAACTTGGCTTTCTTAGAGTGAGCGGACGTCTTCTTGCTTGGCTTTCTTAGCGGAATGAGCGGACGTCTTCTTGGCTTTCTTAGAATGAGCAGACGTCTTCTTGGCTTTCTAAGAATGAGCGGACGTCTTCGGCTTAACTTTCATTAATAACTTATGTCGAGTAAATTTCTTCTTCCGACGTTTGGCAAATGCGTGTTGCCGTACGCGCTTTTTATCAACCTTTCGTACAGGCGAAACTACTTTACTGTTCGCCATTTTCTCTATGAAACCACCTTTTCCCATGCCTTCAAGTTTGGCTGTTGTTTCGTTAATTTTCGAAAGTTTTTTGAAGAGTTTATGCATGAGTTTCTCTAAAGGCGCTCTTTGGGTGTTTTGACTTGATGGTTTGCTATAAGTTTGGATGACTATATTTAATGGATTTTTTCCATTTTTCGGGCCTTTATCTGGGTGTCTTGCCAATCTGTTGCTATATATTGCTTTCGACATTTCTCGTTGATGATCCAATGGTATTTTTTCACTTTCCTTAGGTCTCGGTCTTTCATAGTGGTGTTCAAATTGTTGGCCATGAAACGAGTCCGATTTTTGTCGTTGCCGAGTTGATGTGGGTACTTTTCGGTTGGAGTGTGTTTGTTCGAATTGAGAATGCTGCATTTTGTTTGGCATGACAGCGTTTTCAGACGAGTGCCTGTCGTTGACAAAGTGAACGTTTGGGGAATTATTGTTTGTAGTTGATAATTTTCCACTAGGTGCAAATGGGTTGCTATCCTGCTTGGCGGCTTGTGGATTAGATCCAGCCGGATTAGTTGGTCCAGCCGGATTAGTTGATCCAGCTGGGTTAGTTGATGCAGCCGGATTAGTTGATGCAGCCGGATTAGTTGACGCAGCCGGATTAGTTGATCCAGCCGGGTTAGTTGATCCAGCCGGATTAGTTGATCCAGCCGGATTAGTTGATCCAGCCGGATTAGTTGATCCAGCCGGATTAGTTGATCCAGCTGGATTAGTTGATCCAGCCGAATTAGTTGATCCAGCCGGATTAGTTAATCCAGCCGGAATAGTTGATCCAACCGGATTAGTTGATCCAGCCAGATTAGTTGATCCAGCCGGATTAGTTGATCCAGCCGGATTAGTTGATGCAGCCGGATTAGTTGATCCAGCCGGATTAGTTGATCCAGCCGGATTAGTTGATCCAGCCGGATTAATTGATCCAGCCGGATTAGTTGATCCGCCTTGATTAGTTGATGCAGGCTGATTATTAGATCCAGCTGGTTTAGTAGTTGGATTTGCCCTTGAATTAGATAATTGACCATTTGGCGCAAAAGGATTATGTATCTGATTCGAATTATCAACCTCATTACCAGATTGCTGATTAGCAGATCCTGCTGGATTAACAGATCCGGCTGTATTAGTTGATCCGGCTGTATTAGCAGATCCGGTTGGATTAACGTTGTTCGAGGTGCCCGAATTTCCAGAAGTTTGGGAGTTTTGACCGAACGAATTGGGAACACGAATCGCATTAGACACTTGGTTTTCAGTTGTTGAACCTTGATTGTTAGTATTACCGCCTTGATTGTTGGTATTGACGCCTTGATTATTGGTAATGACGCCTTGATTATTGGTAATGACGCCTTGACTATTGGTATTGACGCCTTGATTATTGGTATTGACGCCTTGGTTATTGGTATTGACGCCTTGATTATTGGTATTGATGCCTTGATTATTGGTATTGATGCCTTGATTATTGGTATTGATGCCTTGATTATTGGTATAGACGCCTTGAGTATTGGTATTGATGCCTTGATTATTGGTATTGACGCCTTGGTTATTGGTATTGACGCCTTGATTGTTGGTATAGACGCCTTGATTATTGGTACTGCCGCCTTGGTTTCCATAAATAACACCTTGACCTCCATAATTAGATGCTTGATTAATATTCAAACCTTGATTATTACCATAATTTTGTCCTTGATTGCCATAATTAATACCCTGATTAGCAAGAGTATTTGTGTTTATTGGCTGGTTTGGAGTACCTTGATTTGTGTTGGGATAACCAGATTGTGGATTCAAAACAGTGTACCTGATGCCGTTAGTATTTGTAAGAGGGACATTATTTACAGGAACGGTGTAAGATGGTTGATTAGGATTAACAATGACGGCATTTAATCCTGGATTAGTATTTGCAACCTGATTAGGATTAACCAGATTAGTTAAAGTCTGTCCCTGATTTTGCGGGACGCGGAATACAAAATTTTGTGTAGGCTGTTGAGGCGGATTATAAGTATTTACCGTTTCTACCCCCCCTGTCATGATGCCAGGGTGTAAACCAACCGTACGAACATTGTTGGTCGGTGGTTGATATACGGGGGGAGCGTTCGGTTGCAAAACCAAAACCTTTGGTGGTCCAGTAGGTATTTGCAAGAGATGGACTCTTGGAGTTGTGGCTGGCGGCGCTGTTGGACAGGGGCATGGATCCGAGCATTCGGTCCAACAGTTCTCTTCGCAACATGGTGCATATTCACATGAACATAAACTTCGTTTTTTCTTGCGTGCTGTGCCCGGTTCACGCGCGCTGATGAACTCTGTGTTTGTGGCAATTTGGTTTTGACGTTGGGATGGGGTTAAGTTGTCAATTCGGTTTGTATTTCGTTCGCCTAGAAAAAACAAGAAAGAATATATATTATGTATTTTTCTTACGGTATGACAACGGCGTCCTAACACTATACACGTAAAAAGGCATACGTTGTAGCAAACCTGCAGCAGACTAGCTTGTAGCAATGCTGTTCCAACAACTTGTCAACAGGATGTGTTCGCACTGCTTGTTCCCAGCTTGTTGACAACTTGCCACAAGGTTGTAGAGCTCAACATACATGCTCCGACAACCTGTTATCGTCCTGCAATTCAAGTTGTGAGTGACAACCTTGTAGTAGCTTGATAAAATAACAGTATTGTTACAACTTGTTGACAAGCTTGCTACAAGCCTGTTGCGAACACATCTTTTTGATAAGCTGTGAGATTTTGCATGGGGTAGTCGTCAGTCGGACTGCCATATTACTTTGTCTTGGAATCAAATTACCCATTTTTTAAAATGCTATATTATCTTTAATGAGAAATACGTATATAGGTTATTTTGAGACAACGAGGGGATATGTGATTTATTCACCGAGGCGCGCAGCGCCTAGGTGAATAAACACATATCCCCGAGGTGCCTCAAAATAACGTACTTATTTTTCACATTGCGAGGTCGCGTTAATGAGTCAGAATAGAAATAATTCTTAATGCCATATTGCCTTCGTTATGTTGTTTTTTCTCAAGACATTACAGGTGAATATTAGAGGGAATTATTAAATGGAAATTGATTAGAGGGGAATATTGAATATATTCCCCGATAAGAACAAAGGAAACCGAGCAGGGTGAAAAATACGATCTATTTACAGATGTAAAGAAGATCATCTGATTTCGAGTAAAGAAGATCATCTGATTTCGAGAAAGACCGTAATACGAGGGTCCTGAAGGGGTAAAATGGGAACTGGGATTTGCTTATTTTTGGGTGGGAAAATGGGATTTCATGCACTGGGACTGGGATTCATCAGCAAAAAAAACAATAGAAAATGGGAATGGGATTAAGATTTGAACAGGACAGCCACTGAGATGATGGGATTTGTGCTCTGGGACAATGGGATTTAGTCAAAATTTGGGCTGGGAAATGGGAATACGACCCCCCCTTCAGGACCCTCTAATACCGATAATACTTACTGGAATAAGAACGAGGAATCTTAAGATTGCCATCCTTATAAATTATCCTTTGTTTAACAAGTCTCGAAGCATCCCCATCAATTTTATTCACTCTTGAATGTGTTGTATAACCCAAAGTAACGAATTCAACAGTAGGGAATAGCAAGACAAATATGACATAGCAACGATGCCCCATAAGGTATAAGCTTTCACAGTTTCATTGACAAATTTGATACTTCAGTTTCAATCTTTTTTGTATACTGGAATTATTTTCCCACCGACATGACACAACTTATCCACCTGTACTTCGGTAAACGAAAAAAATATCTCATCTTCAATTTTACAGCATCGATTCCATTCTAAAACAGGTTTCTCTGTTGGAACATTCTTTACAAAAGGTACCTTTTATCTTCTTTTTATTTTAACGAGACAATTTCTCACTTGTATCTTAATTGGAGCAGAGAAGTTGGTTTCTAGTTTAATTGTAACCTGACAAGAAATGATTGAGTTGACGATATTTCCTGACTAGAGTACCTGTAATGACAAAACTCGTAACTGTTGGACGCTTACAACGATTTTTAAAATCTCTGCCTTTGAAATTATTCAAATTTACTCGATCGAGACAACTTTAGAATGCATGTTTTGGCTCTGTGTTCTAGCGTAGAGTTTCGTACCCTGGATTCGAGAGCCTTCAATAAATAATAAATTGAAACGTCGTGAAGGCTCTGGTTCAACGGGAGGATTCTTTGATTAAACCGCGCCAATCACAAAACAGAATTAGTGGTTTTAGTGCACAATCTGTACTAAAACCACTAATTCTGTTTTGTGATTGGCGCGGTTTAATCAAATAACCCTCCCGTTGAACCAGAGCCTTCACGACGTTTCAATTTATTATTTACTGAAGGCTCCGGAATACAGGGTAAGAGTTTCGTGGTACTTTACCTGACATTTACCTGAAGTGTAATAATTATAATAGAGCTTTTTCTGATTGATTTCCACTGTCATACTAAGTTTGCGAAAAAAGGGGGGTCTGTCTGGGGGTCCTCCCCAGAAAATTTTTACATTTTTAAAGCTCCAGGACTGAATTTCTGGCGTTTTCTAAAGTGAATTCGCAAACGAATTGGATCTAAATTGACTGTATTTTACAAAAATGGGTATCATTTCACAAAAATAACGACTTTATTATGCAAATCTTACTCGAAAATGTCAAAATTTAAACTTGAATTTTATCTGATTTTTACCCGAGTTTCACAGTTGGGGGAGGTTTACATCCCCTACACCCCTCCAGTCGCTACGTCCCTGGTTGTACCGTACGAAATCGTCGGCAGGGAACATTATACTTTTAGTTTTATACTGAACAGGCAGTTAAAATGAAGATTCAATAGACCCCTTTCACAATACAGGCGGGTTTAACATTCTTTTATGTACATTTTAATACGCCTTCTTGGCTTCGTTTTTGTCACCGAAATTGAACAGAATTTTTGAACTTTAAGAAGGCTTACTAACACACACACATTACAGAATAATTATTTAAACGTATCTGTATAATGAAAGGGCTAAAAGAATACTGTATATTGAACCGTCTTTCTCATAAGATCTACAAATTGCCAGTGGCCATAGTTATATATTATAAATATGAGTACAACATAATTATACGGATCAATGGACTGAGGAGCGTGATGCATGATGGGAAGGACGAAGAAAATTTGACATGAAATTTGAGCCTTATTAAAGCCCCGTTTACACATTTTATTTAACATATTTCCTTTGATTAAATGCATTTGATCAAAAGCTAGCATGCTAGTTTTTGTTCAAATACATTTGCCACAATAAATTTGTCGCAACTGATTTATCATCTACACGAGCAAAATCTCTTTGACATATGAAATTTGTCAAATAAAATTTGCTCGTGTAAACGGGGCTTTAATCATTCCCATCATGCACCATTTTTAACCCTCGTTCAGGGACTGGACACGAGTCAGAAAGACACGAGACAAATATACCGATCCTTTACTGTCGTTCCAATTGAAGTGTTCCTCAAATATTGATTCAATACATTACCTCAGGCTGACCAATTCATTTCATCAAGTTCCTCGAGATATTCATACACTTCGTGTGAAAGAGCCAATTCCAAGTATTTGATCATTTCTGGTCACTTCCTTTCTATTTATGATTGGTTAGTTGCACAAACAACAAAGGTGATTGGTGCATTCAAACTATGCAACAGGAAGTTTACAATTATACTAGGAAGTATATGAATATTTCGAGGAACTTGATGAAATGAATTGGTCAGCCCCAGAGGGTCAGCCCGAGGTAATGTATTGAATCAATATTTGAGGAACACTTCAATTGGAACGACAGTAACAGGGGATATTCTTCGTGTCCCGTATTTTTTTGTATGTGTGAGAAGTGTTTCCACTTTAGCCCGGAGTATTCCGGGTTTTTTCAATAGTAACACTGGAGCAACGAGTGAATCTTATTGGCGTATCTCGCAAAATTACTTCGTTTTATCTCTAATTTCTAGTCTATAAAGTTATCTACCTTTTTAAATGCATCTACCGGTTGAGAAACAATGAATTAAAATACAACTACCAACCCCATGTAATATAAGCAAAACTTACTGAACTTCAGACAGCATAGTATCTTTCGCGTACCATCTAAAAACTCTTCATTTAGCATTACTTTACAGACAGCACTAAACATACTTTTTAAGTCTGTTTGTCGACTGTGAAACGTATAAAAAATTATACTCGGTAGTTTTGAGTCCGTGTTATACTCTACGTAGCACAAAATATTAGCTATAGTTTATTATATAATACCTTATTAAATTCTAATCGTTTAATTAGCTGTTTATGGTCACGTGATATTGAATAGAAAATTCCATTTCTCAAGAGTGCAATGGAACACGTTCCATTGCACTCTCCGCGAGTGCAATAGAATAAAACGTATAGTACAATTGCACTCTTTGTGTTTTCGATAAATCGCATCCCTCAAAATGCTTCTCATACGAATCTATTAGTCTTATTTTGGTATTATATAAAACAAATAATGAATGTTTATGAGTGCAATAGTAAGAATATTTTCATTCGGTGAAAGATGGAATGTTCCATTCAACTCGGCTGTCGCCTCGTTGAATGGAACATTCCATCTTTCACCTCATGAAAATATTCTTACCATTGCACTCATAAACATTCATTATTTGTATACTATTACACATATATTTCACAAATGAAAACTACGTCTCGAACTAGTCAGTTGACTCAGTTCATGTTTCGCACCTCAGAACGCCTGCACGTGCAGGTCGCCTGATTATCCTGCCCGCAAGTACACTGACTGTTCTCGTAGGCCGAGTACTTGGTCCCAGGACACGAACACGGACAACAATAGCAATCACAACTACTTTCAAACTGATAGTCCCCCGACCGGAATGTTTGAACAACAGGTCCATTGTTCGTAGGGACTGATGACGTATAGGGACTATTCTCCGATGATCGCGCTATGTTATTTTCTGCCCCTGATTGGTCATAATTCCAACCCTGATTATTGCATGGACATGGGGTTGGCGACTGACTTGCACACCCGCACTGATAGTTGGGATACATTTGGGGTTGCGTGCATGCGCATGGGCAACAAGAGCAGGGACATGACGACGTCCCTCCTGTCCATGATGCAACTTGATTTCCAGTTGCGACCGCACTGGTTCCTGGATAGACTGGTGATGAGTTTGAGCCCACGGATGATGTCAGCGGTTGAATGCTAGCGTTCATGGCCGAGCTACAAGGACAGGGTGCTGAGGGAGAGTTTTGACAGCCACATTTATAGTTCTCGTGCCCAGGTTCTGAGCAAGAACACAAACAACACGGGCATATGCAACCTTCACGCCCAAATGGTCTACCCGCATTTGGGAAGAGTATTAACTTCGGCCCACCTGCCTGCAGGCTGACTGCCTGATTTGCCTGCGCTTCGTCAACGGTCTCGTCACAAGGACAAGCCTCTTCAGTTTGCTTACATGGAGTACTCTCACATTTGGAAGGGCACTTCGTCGGCTGTTGCTCTGCAAGTGCATCACGTAATCTCTCTTCTGCCCCTTCGATTTGATCCCCGTAGACTGTGACCAGAAAAGTCTTTGAGGGTAAATTAGGGTTTATTTGGGTACCTTGGGATTGTTGTGGGATTAGAGGTGTTCCAAGTGGATGTTGGTTGGTCCTAACGGTTAAGTATTGGTCTTGCCCATTTTGAGAGGTGTACATTACAGGAGATTTGGCTTGCTCTCCCTGAATATCGATTTGTGATTTTCGTTTCCCTTGGAAAATACGTTGATGTTTCCTGGTTGGTTTGTTGTGCTTGCTCGTTTTTGAATCGTTCATTTCATGTAGCTTTTTCCAATGTATTGGTTTATCTTGAATGTTAACATTCAACTTACTTTTGCCTTTAAAAACGTGCTGTTGTTTCTTGACGGTCTTGTCCTGATATGTGTTGTTGTCTTTTCGCCATTTTCCGCCATGTAGCTTTTTCGAGTGGTCGATATTCAATTTTCTTTTCCTTTGCTTGCCAACTAACAAGGAACTATGAATTCTTCCCGGCTGCCGTTTCGTTAAAAAAGGCCGAGCTTTCGTACAATTAGTCAAATTTCCCTCAGCGACACAAAGTAAAGAAACTGTCAATAACAACAAACTGAATGGTTCTGTCCAAAACCTCATCCTTTTTACAAAATTCATCCACTTTTAGCCACTTCTTAACTCATAGCGTACATCGTGAGTAAACCCAAGGTAATGTAATCTCTTTAAAGTTTTAAAGCTTTCATATTTTTAGCTTTAAATTGTTCAGCCCGAGTCGGGAGATACAGCACGATTAATAATTAACAAGGTAATCAATGGGCCAGTGAATGTGCCTTGTTTAAAATTTCTGGTTGCACTTTTCATGATAAAAGTGAAAAGTATACTACAAAATAAAGAACTGAATTAAGAGGCGTTTTTTTCAATGTCGCATATTTGCGATGAAAAGCATTCAAAACCTAAAATCTTTTTGCGCTCCTCTCAAAATTACTTTGTTTTAGCTTTATTTTGTGGTTTACACAGTTAGCAACCTTTTTAAATGTATCTGGCGGTTGAGAAACACAAAATAATAGTTAAATATTTTGTTAAAAAAAATATTAATAGTTAAAAAAAAAATCTATTTAAATGCAGTTATCATTGATGCTGTAAAATTGCTTTAACTTCAGACATAATTGGCGTGCCATCTGAAATCGCTTCATATTAGTGTTATTTTTCAGATAAAGCACTAAACATGCTTTCTAAGTCTATTTGCCGCTTGAGAGATGTGTCAAAAATTTAAAAATTTGAATATAGTTATAAGCAAGTGAAAAAGTATATTTGCAAGTTTTGAGCGCGTGTTACGTAACATACAAAAGACTCTCCTCTTAAATTAATTGGTCTTCGATCAAAAATAAAACTTCGACTTCACGAACGGTACCGCAGGGACCAACTATTGATCCTTGGAGCGCACCAGCAAAATTTTCAATACTCGCTATAGTTTTGCTAATTCTGCATTTGACGTCTAGACGAGTCGTCTGGTTTTAGTGTAAATGCAATGCAAACTACCAAACGAACATGCCATATCGGTACGGTCTACATTGGCAATATTATAGGGAGGATATCATGATATTCCTGATATTCTCTTAAAAGTTAGCCGACTTGGTTATAATGCTGTATTAAAACAAATGGACGGAGCATGTATTGCGCAAGTTGGATTCAAATTGTGCCAATAGAATGTACATAAGTTTACGTTCGAACGTTAGCTGTCAAATTGAACAGGTAGAAACAGTTGGTCTGTTTCGATTCCTGTGTTCTCCTGTCTTTTTGTTTTTTGCAACCTGTTTCGAACGTGACGAAATCACTCAGTCGTGAGAAACGTAATTTCATCCTTGGCGAGAACGGTACCGTACAAAATATTTAAAGGTATCTCCATGTAAAATCCTCTATTCCTATCATTGCCTTGGCCTGTTTTGCATTTTTAAAATGCGTGGTGTCGCATAAAGGACAGCTGGAAGGTAAGATAGTACAACTAGACTGTTTATTGGTATATCTAAGGCGTGTTTTAGATGTCGAATTTCAGTCGGATTTAATTAGTTAAATATAATGCTGCCCATTTTTATTTGAAAAAAATGTAGTTTTTAAATCGTTTTTGTCCATTGTTCACTGAGTTTACTGAGTTTCTCACTCATCGGTGACCGGATTACCCAACAGGCTATCGCCCAATTGATAGGGTATCCGAGGGGCCTACGATTTAACGTCCTTATCCAAGAAGACGCGAAAGTCTAACCATTTACTGATGTCATTTTGAAGGTAGCACTTTCTCCTCAATTATTTTAAAACCTTGAGTGGAGGTCCGACCAAAGTCAATTTGAAGGGTGTCGTAGTATGATTGACAGAAATCGATTTCGAGTAAAATTTTGAAGAATTAAATTCAGCAAATTAAGTTCGATGAAAATTTGATGTCTAAAACAGGCTGAAGTCCATTTCAAGAAACAGATGTGTGTATATATAAAGTCGCGGATAAGCTCTCTTAAGCGAGATCGTGTTAATATGCTTACCCCAGGGCCAGGGTTCGTACAGGTGAAGAAGAGTCAAATTCAGGGACTTTTCAAAAACATCCAAGCCCATATATCAGCAAATTCAAGGACTAAATACTGAAGAAAAGGGGTTAGAAATCAGTCAAATCTGACGTTGAATTGTTCAAAACGCAATTTTAAAGAGTTTCAAATAGTTTTGTCAGATATGGACATGCAAAATCAATCAATCATACAAAATGTCCGTTTTGAATGTCAAACAATTTCAGAAAATATCCAAAACTACAGCAAGAAAAATTTAAAAACTTTCAAGTACTTCTTTACAAATTCAAGGACATTCAAGGCCTTGGATGTTTGTTTTCAAATTCAAGGGCATTCAAGGACTTTCATGTTTTATATGAACCCTGTTATCCATAACGGTCTTTTTTAACAACTGCTTTCCTTAATTTCTTCATATCTTTCATTTCTAAGGGTTACCGAAATGTGATAAAGTGGACATTGACGTTCAAAGTTAACAATATGTGGAACATATTAAGATGTATCTCCTCTATATTACTATTAATTCAGTTCCTTCAGACCGTTCACTGCGCACCGGTTATCTTGGGCAAACGCCATGTTAAAGATAGTGGTCATAAACGAAGGCTAATAAAATCCGAGAGTAAATTAGGTAAGACAACTCCATTCTGTTTATTTTATTAAATTTCAGCATATAAAATTATCCTTTTTTATCCAGCTTCATTCCACAGTCCTTATTACAAAATCTTATTTTCCACCATCTGTCTTTCTCTTGTTGGTCTCTGCTATCCTCTGTTCCAAAATGTCTTCATTGCATAATGTCTCTAACCGGCTCTACTTGATCTCACTGACCTGTAGTGGTTCATATCATCAATGTCTATCACACCACATCTTCTTCTGATCTCTTCATTCCATAATGTCAGTGACGAGCTCTCCTTTATCTCTTCTTATTGCATGTCCACACCAACTCAGCCTATCTTCCCTCGCCTTCTCTGCAATGTCTATCATCCCATGTGGGATGATAGACATTGCTGATCTCTTCATCACATAAAGTCACTGACCAGCTCTCTTTCATCTCTTCTTATCACATTTCCATACCATCTCAGCCTTGCTTCCCTCACTTTCTCTGCAATGTCTACCACCCCACATCTTCTTCTGATCTCTTCATTCCATAATGTTCCTGATGTGCTTTCCTTAATCTCTTCTTATTACATGTCCATACCATCTCAACCTTGCTTCCCTCACATTCTCTGCAATGTCTACCACCTCCCATCATCTTCTGATTTCTTCATTCCATAATGTCTCTGATGACTGGCCCTGCTTCATCTCTTCTTTTTACATGTCCATACCATCTCTCAACCTTGCTTCCTTCACCTTCTCTGTAATATCTACCAGCCCACATCTCCTGATCTCTTCATTCCATGTCTCTGAGAAGCTCCCCTCATCTCTTCTACTTCATATAAGGTTGACAACCATTGTTTCGTCGAATGAAAGATGGCTAAATTAATCCATTATTATGAACATGACTATCTTCTCCATAATTTCAGAAAATGCTGAGAAAAAATCAGATTTAACTAAAAAGACATCAGTGAGCATCAATGGACAATTTTTACCGATGGCTCAACTTTCTGCGTCGGACAAAAATATTCACGTGACAGTTCAGAAAGCCAATCCTCCTGGTCAGCAGCTTCAGCCAACCATACAGGAAGTTTCGCTCCAGGGACAAAATACCGGTAATCAGAATGTCGGTAATGGTGCTGTTCAAATTCCTGTGGTTCAAACGTCCGGGCCACAAGTTGGTCTTCACCCGGGAATCCAGACATCCAATAATCTTGGCACTGGGGGAGTGCAGAACACGAATACAATAGGTAAAAATTAGTAATTACGGCTATTAAGCCTTGGTCAACAGTTGAGAAGCGACAGTTTGCATGAGAGTTTTCTCAAAAAGAAAAAAAAAATTCTTTTTTGTTGTTTTGGTACAGGTATATATGTTTTTATGCTAGGTAAATCTGGTAAAAAACAATACAGAGCTCTCGTGCGCAATTTTTGACAAGATTTCTTTTCGTCTCTAGGCATGTCACCGGGGATTATCACCAACGGAAATCAAGTCGTTGGAATGTCACCGGGGATTACTAACAACGGAAATCAAGCCGTTGGAATGTCACCGGGGATTACTAACAACGGAAATCAAGCCGTTGGAATGTCACCGGGGATTACTACAAACGGAAATCAAGTCCTTGGAATGTCACCGGGGATTACTACAAACGGAAATCAAGTCCTCGGAATGTCACCGGGGATTACCACCACCGGAAATCAAGTAGTTGGAATGTCACCGGGAATACAAGGGAACAACGTTCCACCTCACGGCGAATTACGCCTCTGCGGAACAAATAACTTGATACAAGGGCAGAACAACCCGAACGCAGCGGGGCAGAACATCAACACACAATCCAATCGAGACCAAGTGCTTTTGGTGAAAAATCCCGACGGACAACTTTCATACAAGCCGGTAGCTTGCTAGATAAAAGTATTTTTGTAAACACTAAAATCTAATGCCAGTAAAACACTCTCACTTAAAGAGTCATTGTCAACCACAATGCATTGTGCGCCCAAACCTGCTTGGCGGCCATTTTAATGGCGGAATAATAGATGTTTCGGTTTTCAATCCATAATATATTACTACCATCCTATGGTTATATTTGCTTATTTTAACTTTTTTATACTAAAATTGCACCAAAGAAATGTTTATAATCGTCATTTGTTGCTATTTGTCACTTCCGAAGGTAAGACGTAAACGAATGCATTGTGGTTGTGACTCTTTAAGCCTTATCAAAGTTTCTGTGATCAGAGTAGGAATTTTGCATCGGTAAGTTTGAAGTAATGTTTCAAATCCGACTATGAGGACTGGACTAGATTTCAAGTTCGCGCAATTTGATCACGTCCAAGGTGAAGCCGAGGACTGGATCAAAATGCGTAGACTTGAAATCTAGTCCAGTCCGAATTGGAGGATTTGAAATGACATCTCATATGAATAAGTCACCACTGAAAGTGAGGTGAATCAATTTTGATCCGCCAGTCCAAGGACTGAATTAATTTTGATCCAGTCCTAGGACTGGATCAATATACTTCACCAGGAATCCGGTATTATCATGTGAGCAAAATAAAGCAATATAATTTACTCATGAATTATTAATGAGTTTGGGATGGATTTGTAAGAAATGTTTGAGGAAACTGACCTGCCATTAAATACTGAGTCAGTTTCCTGAAAGATTTCTTACAAATCCTACAAAACTTAGAACTTCCTTTTCCAATATTCCTACTGTGATCAGTGTATAACAATATCCTAGTGTGAACCAGCCTTTAAAGCCTGGTTCACACAAGCTATTTTGTCGGCGATTTTGTGTTTCTGACAGATGCAAATGAGTGAACTCGCACACAAAAGTATAGAGTCGCTTTTCAGAAGTCAACAATTCCAAGTCTTTTGCATGTCATTCATTCCATCACATTTGCCAGGAGAAAACTCGTCGACAGAATTGCTAGCGTGAACCAGGCTCAAAGGTACGTTTACACGCTGCGATTTGTCGTGTATACGATTCGTATTCTGGCGTGTGAAAATCACTGATGATGCCACAATTCCTCTTCGTTTAGTTTACAGCGAAATTTGAAATGCAGCTACTTTATGCGCGCTTACTCCAAAACATACGCCAGAATACGATTACAATTAATATTTCTATAGTGCAAATTTACATGTTGCTATATGATCAAGTCCGCTTACCTAATTACTTACATAGCCTAGACTATTTTATCTCTACAACAATTGTGATATTATTTCTGAAATTCATTAATAATTCATGAGTAATTAAACCAATAGCATGTAAGCATTAGCCATTCCGAAGTTGATGAGTGGACTGGGGACGAGTGTTAAAATTGCCCAAATTAAGAAATGAACCAAATCACTAAAAAGACCACCTCAAAATTAGTAAGTATACAAAGTTTGAAGACGTTTACATGAATATCCTTCGAATAATAAGCTTTTGAAAATCGCGATATTTACTATGAAATGTATTGTAATTTTTGTTTTTGGGACGCGCGTCCCAAAAACAATCTTTTAATCAGTAATTTCAAAATTTTCGAAAGCTTATTATTCAAAGGATATTCATGTAAACGTCTTCAAACTTTGTATACTTACTAATTCTGAGGTGGTCTTTTTAGTGATTTAGTTCATTTCTTAATTTGGGCACTTTTTAACACTCGTCCCTAGCCCCTTCGGAATGGCTAATTACTTACTTAGCCTAGACTATTTTATCTTTACAACAATTGTGATATACTTCTCAAATTCATTAATAATTCATGAGTAATTAAACCAATAGCATGTAAGCATTCCGTCACAAGATGCTGTTTGGATATCGCGGTCAAACACCGTAAGACACATCACCACAAGAGTTTAGCTGCATACGTAATTAAGATATTTGATGAAAGTCACTAGTGTTTTCATCAAATATCTTAAATACGTATGCAAAATCAAGTCAGCAAACAAATTCACACCCAAAATTGCTTTAATCGTAATCACGATATGTTTCGTTAGGAATTCTATTCAAATCAGCAAACGAAAAGCCAACCGAAGCCCCGTATACGAATCCAACACGACAAATCGCAGCGTGTAAACCAGTAAACGTACCTTAAAACTGCGTTTATAAATACAAGGCTCGAATTAAGGGGTTGCCAACGGCCAAAAGCAGGCCATATATGAGAAATGGCAGGCAGAAATGCCAAATAAAAAAGAAACAGAATTTCTCATACGCCTCAACTTCTTCAATAAAATAAAATAAATATAATCTTTAATGACACAAGTCAATAATTAAAATTCGTATATACACAGAATCGAGGTAAAACTCACGATTTAAGGAGAGATTATTTTCACTACGGAGGAATGGTGTCTGCGTTCTCTGTTCGAGAAGTCAGGATTTTCTTCAGTCACTTGAAATAGCGTTATTTCGTACGGAATGCTTGTGTCCATTTTGACAACACGATGTTGGTTTGGCGATCTCCTAGAAAAAAATTGTATATAGTTAGAAATCAAGCCCCGAGTTCTATATCAAAATTGAACATTTAATCTTTATAGGACATTGGCAATAAAAAATGAATAGTTTGTCTCATTCGAAAGAGCCCTAAAATTATTTAAATCATATCTTGCTTATCGTTCTAGAAATATATAGACCGAAATTAAAAAAACTCATTAATAATTCATTAGGAAAATACAAAAGAAATGAATGTTTAATCAATATTTGTAAATCGGATAAAGATTTGTCCTGATTTACATAAACTTCAGCTTTGACTTGCTCGGCTTAGACAATGTTTATTTTTAAAATTACTTCGCTGATGAACTCATAAGATGAGTCGTTTTTTAAGCACGTTAAACCTTCGCATCGGCATCCGATCTTTATCTGATATACAAACTCGATGTACAATCAGATAACTCAGATATACAATCACATAAAGATCGGATAAAGACCATGTTTTAACTAGTACTTAATGAGCTGTACGCCATCTTGGACTAATTCTTGACCTCATTAATTAATTAACTATGGTTTTGATGACGTCAGGAGTTGGGTTAACCATATAAAACTACTCTAAAATGACCGAGTAACAATCCAAAATTGTTTGAAATGTTTTTAATTATGCATCTCATTTCACACAGCGACAAGAAACAAAGTTTTGGACCCATATTGATCGCTTACTTCCAAGGTAATAAATTAGCGTGACCCCTCTCTTGACGTAACATGCATATCTTCAATAATCCAGATGGCGAACAGCTCACTTTTTTCAGTCGAAATATTTTGAAAACTAAGCCTTACTCTAAGCAAGATATAAACAATCTGTAATAGAGTTTAATATATAGTTGTAAGAGTTCTTTCAAATTAACTAGACTATAAAAATTCTTTATTCAGTATAATATTTACAGTCTGATTTTCAACGGGCCATGTTAAATACAATATTTAAAAAACCCCACAAATTATACCAACAAAATAATTAAACTATATACAAATTACCAAAGTTAGATATTATTAAAAGCTAAATTGTCTTAAGTTTGCACAAAATACCTTCTCAACTTTTCCCATAAAGATTGCACCCATCTTGCGAAGTTAAAATCATACGCTATACCTGGAGGATGAAAAAAGAATTGGTTATATATCATTCTTTATACCGGTCTGAAAAAGAAACCCATATACAGGGTGTATCAAAAAAAAGAAGGTAATCGAACTTCAGTGCGCTATTATACGTGAATCACTCGGCGTATGAACAATTGGTTTTCATATTTGGAAAGATCAGGCTTTTAGCTATTGAATGACATGCTTTTCATACCAAGTGGAGAAAAAATAAGCATGCACGAGGCCGATCAAAAATGTTAGTCAAAATCGCATATTTTCACCTCTGCGCCTAATTAAAACAATGCATAACAAAAGAAAAAGCAATTAATCACTAACGTGTCGTAGCTTAGCTAAGATTTATTCCTATTTAATAATAATTATGAATATGTGCGTAGTTTAATGAAGTGAAATTCACCAACTTAAGTACTAAAGGGAGTTAATTTTCAATGGTTTTAGACCCAACTCTCAACGGTGAAAATATGCGATTCTAAGACCCCGTTTACACGGTACCGGACGAATTTGGGACCGGACGAAAATTCGTCCTTTTTCTCCTGTTTACACGCGAATTCGTCCTGTTAGGGGGTCTCAAATTCGTCCGGTTCCGTGGTTCTCGTGTGTTTACACGGCCGAAACGGACGAATTTTCGTCCGGTCACAAATTCGTCCGGTACCGTGTAAACGGGCTCTAACTAACATTTTTTATCGGATTCGTATTTGCTTATTTTTTATCCATTTGGCATAAAGAAGATATCATTCAACAGCTAAAAGCATGATCTTTCCGAACGTGTTAAAATCTCGTTCATACGCAGAGTAATTCGGATACAATAGCGCGCTGAAGTTCGATTACCTTTTTTTATACACCCTGTATATGGTATTTTATTATATAGTAGAGAGTGAGATACTGAAAAATACACAATGAGATATTTTCCATATCTTCACTAGTGAAGATATCGATCATGTGACTTTTTCCAATTTGTTTTTGAGCGTGAAATTTCACAATTTTTTGCTTGGGACTATAAAATAAACAGAACATTACACGGTGGCTTGAAGATATGTCTTTTATCTTCTCGTGTTAAAAACAATATTTTACTCACTCGCTGCGCTTGTTTGTAAAATATTGTTTTCACCACTCGAAGATAAAAGTCATATCTTCGCGCCGCCGTGTAATATCCCCTTATATCTAACTATATATCTAACTATATATGATATTATATCGAAGTATACATTTATTTATTTAATTTTGCCAAAGAACATGCTACATATGACATATAAATACAGGTAATCATCAGATTGTTGGATTTCTTGGTAAACTATTTGATCTTCATGTTGCGCTCGCTACTCTGGTTTAAATAAGTGATTACAAAGCCCAGTCGAATTGTAATCAAGACCCAACGTTTCGACACTCCAGTCTACTGTCTTCATCAGGGGTGATCTAAAATTGCAATCGTGGCTTCTTAAATACCCAAGAAATGACGTCACCTGCCAATGAGATGCATGTATTCCTCTGGCGAATAGGCACCGTCATCCCTATTCAAAGCATGATTACGAAGCCCTAGCCTAGTTTGCCCAGGAAGTTTTTCGGCTTCGTTTCTGACATGAAATCATTGACTAGATCTAACTTCTCTAGTCACTGACATTAGAGAAGTTCAATCTGGTCAATGATCTTGCCACAGTATAGGGAGACAACCAGTAGGGAGAGAAAAGTGGGAATTATTTAAGCTAGGTCCCAGGTGCTTTACGCGGCCAAAATCATTACTCTGTAATACAATTTTATAGTGAACTGCTGCCATTTACTGGCTGCCAATATGTAAATTCAGTTGGCAGCCAGTAATCAATGTGGACACTTTTTCACGCTAAGTGGCCCTACTGTAGTTTTCCTATACTGTGATCTTGCCTTCAAAATTTGGGGCAGCCAGCCTTTGCAGGCCAGCCACCTGAAACAGGAGAAATTTAAAAGAATTAACCGATTTCGATAGTCTATACTCGAATTATTTAGAAGCAGACCTTCCCGTACTCTTTATGAAAACTATTTTGTTCTTTTGCTTGTGGGACTACAATTTTTAGGGAGAGATGCGCATGCGCATTTGAATATATTTAGGTATAACACCATATACTCAGATATAATAAACAATTATTGAGGTCGAGTGAGATATGAGGAATGATTAAGCATAAGCCGCATAAATGAGCGTGACGTCATAGCGTGTTACACTTGTTTTTCAATATACCACGAAATTACGTCAAACGTGGTTACTTGTTTTCAATATTCCACGGTTATGTCATAACTCCAAATTTGGGCAGCTTCCGAGCGGAATGACGATTTCACCGACAGCTCTTAGCCAATCAAAACTCTTGAATTATTTTCAATAAATAATAAATGGTATTATAACTCTTACATATGGTATTATATCTAAGTATATATGGTATTATATCTAAGTATATGGTATTATTGATATATGATATCTAAGTATACATTTATTTATTTAACTTTGCCAAAGAACATGCTACATATGACATACACAAGACATATATAATAAACAGATGGCAGGTATACGCTACAGCTTTATGGTGTTATATCTAAGTATATGGTATTATACCAAAGTATATTTAAATGCGCATGCGCACCTCTCCCACCTATAAACTATAGTCCCACAAGCAAAACAACAAAATAGTTTTCATAAAGGGTCAGGGAAGGTCTGCTTCTAATTAACATAGATTCGTTTCTATTCTTTTAAATTTCTCCTGTTTCAGGTGGCTGGTCTGCAAAGGCTGGCTGCCCCAAATTTTGAAGGCAAGATCATTGACTAGATCAAACTTCCCAAATGTCAAAAACGAAGCCGGAAAACCTCCTTGACAAACTACGAAAAAGATCTAATAGTTTACCAAGAAATCAACGATCTGATCATCATCAATCACTTACTTATAGTAGAAACAAGTATTAAAAGATTACACGCATGCGCAGTTAGCGACTTCTCGTAATCATTTTCATATCCCACAATCATGGGAGAGATATTTGTTATATAAATACGCAGGGAAGGTATTTTTCGTTATCACAATATCGAGAATACGTTTATATTCTTTTAAATTTCTCCTGTTTTCGGCGGCTGGCCTGCAAAGGCTGGCTGCCCCCAGTGTGACCAGATGTGGTAATTTCATTACTACCGTCACAGGGAGCCCAAGCGTTGATCTGTGTTAGTGTTGTATGTTTTTTCAGTTTATTTATTTTAGTGTCTTTATATTGCCTTTTAATTGAATTATAACACTAAATACACTAATATGTCATATAATAATAATACTCCTATAGTCGAACATATAATAACAACATATAAGTTGATTTGTATTTGTATGTTTTTCAGTTTATTTATTTAAGATCTATTATTAGCTTATATAAAAGCACCGCGGGATTTGAAATACGCGCGGGATTTGAAATAGGGGACGGCAACAATATAAATACGTGACAAGGGATGAAACTCTTAAAGTTTGTCGTATTATGAACGCCCCGACTTGAGTGGACCAATAATTATGCAATGAGTGTCGTGTCGAATAACGCCGTCAACCTTTGGGAATCAATGATATAAACAAGAAAACAAACTCGAATACAACTCGAGGTGAGAAGCCAATTTGTGTCGATCGTAACGATTTCAATGTTTAAAATTTAAAATTAAATAATTTAGGTTAATGCTACGAAACGTCGCTATTAAAAACTATAGCAATTTATAAGACTCTAGGGCTTTTATTTCACAAAATTTTTCAATGGCTATGTACTTTAGCCTTAGACATATCATGTAGCCGAATTTCAAGCTAAAATTCGTTTTAACAAGCACATACGTCACATTTCTTATTTCAATGCGAAATAACGCGTGTATCCTGCGAACGGGCTGTCAGGTTCGAAAGGCGGTGCTTTTATATAAGCTAATAATAGATCTTAAATAAATAAACTGAAAAACATACAAATACAAATCAACTTATATGTTGTTATTATATGTTCGAATATAGGAGTATTATTATTATATGACATATTAGTATGTTCGACTATAGGAGTATTATTATTATATGACATATTAGTGTAATTTAGTGTTATAATTCAATTAAAAGGCAATATAAAGACACTAAAATAAATAAACTGAAAAACAGACAACACTAACACAGATCAACGCTTGGGCTCCTGTGCTACCGTGGTAATTTTTCGTCATTTTTGGACGATTGTAGTAATTTGAAATTTGTTGTAATTACTACGGTAATTTTTGGAATTGTGGTTATTAATCTGAAAATTGCTAGAAAAGTCAATGAAGTCAGCTATTTTTGGTACTTGTCCAGACCTAAATTTTACAGATTTTGGTGAAAAAAAGGTTTTGCCCATGTTTGCCCAACAGGAATTTGTTGGAAAAAATTTTCTTGAACCTTAATTTAACTGGTGGCTGTCCGGAAAATTTTTTTGACCCCCCTCTCCCCTCCCTCGTCAACATTTTTGGGAAAAATATGGTACCGTGGTAATTTTTGACCCAATGTAGTAATTTCATGCAGCTGGATGTGGTAATTGCCCCTGAAAAAACCTGGTCACACTGGCTGCCCCATCTTAACACAAAATGGCGGATAAATGCTAGGTTTATTACCTTTGCAATACGGAATAAGTATGGAGGCCACTGATGACTGATCCGAAAATAAACTGGATTAATAGATGAAGCAGGCGAGAAACTGATAGTCTTTCTAAATTATTAGGGTTGCAATTTCTTGTTATCTTAGACCTATAGTTCTTCTGCTAATACAAACCTTTCATTACACCAGGATTTGTCTGGCCAATATAAATATAAATAAGTAATCCAGCTGAAATGTTCGCTAAAGCATAACCCCAATGGATTAAAAACATCATAAAAACACTTGCGAATGCCTGAAAGAAAAACGACAACAATTACGACATATTTCTCTTTGACAACTTTTTTAAACCACATTTAACGGCAGAGTATCTGAGTTTGGAGGTAGATGCCGTTGGTGGCCAAGGCTAGTCGGCGATCTAGTCTTGTCGGGCAAATGACCGCAATGGCAAACATTAGGCAAAACACTGGCAAACATTTATGGCAAACAGGCAAATGGCAAAACTGGCAAACAGCAATGGCAAACAGCTATGGCAAAACAGCAAAAAACGTAATAATAAGGCTAATTATAGTAGCATAGGAGTTTGCCTAATTCTGCCAAGGCAGACCTCCGGCACCTGTCACACTGATGATCAGTGGAAAAAAGGACGCATTCTATAGTAGTCTATATATTGTATCCTATAAAGAAAAACAAATAAAAAGAAACCAAAACAACCAAAACAAAACAACAAAAAACAAAATTAAAACAAAAATAAAGTATCAACAAACATTAACCAGGGTGGGGAAAGGGCGAAGGGGAACAGAGCGAAAGAGCAGTTGTAGCTGGCTAGCCAAGCTGTAGCAAAGTGACGGATGCGCGAGAATTCAACTGTTCTAAGTGACGTCAGGGGCTCCCCGTTGCTAGATACATATGCCGTTAACTTCGCTTAAATCTACGTTTAACCACATTTAATCTTAAAACCAAAATAGCAATGAAATGAGTTCAGCTAGTTGGACAAGGAAAATTTGTTCCTATGTATGGCCGCTAAGCCTAAGGAAAACTTGACAAGTGAACAAGAAATACTTCTACGGCAAACTGACTTAATGTTAAACACTGAGTCTGACTCAGTTCCTTCAAACATTTCTTACAAATCCTTCAAAACGTAGAATTTACCTACATATACAAAATTCCTACTGTGATCACAGAGACTTTGATAGTGTAAACTGTGCTATGGCAGGAAGCGAATTTTTGGAAGAATACAAATTACGATGATTATTTTGGGTACTTACTCCCGCCAGCGAGATCCATCTATTTACAAGCTGTGAATATACTGTCCATCTCTTTTGTTCGATTTCTACTGTAAAATGTGATTTGGGGTAACAAGGCTTTGGCTTTAAATTATCTAAGACAAAATATGAAAAGAAGTTAGTGCTTATGTCGTTTTTATACTGGAAACATATTATGGAGGAATTTGGACAAAAGTAGTAGTTCGTCTCACAGTCGACAGTCAAACAACCAATTGATATGCGCAAAGCAAAATTAGAATCTATAGGTTATGTAAGTAAGCGCAAAACATACTAGTAAACTCTGCTTACCAATTTTTTTCTTGCTTTCTTCCTTCTCATTTTCTTTACTATACAATTCCGTTTCTTCTCCCACATCGAGTTCACAATAATCCACATCTGTATTCGTATCACCTTGATTACCACCATCTTCATTACCTCTATTATCCACAATCATACTCGTATTATTCCCTGCATCATCCTCTGAATTATCCATAGAAATCCCTACATTATCAACAGTTACCCCAATACTATCAACAGTCACTCCTCCATTATCAACAGGTACTCCTACATTATCCTCTTTAGTATCCTTATCGAGATTTTCTTTTTCACCCACATCGGATTTTTCAGTTACATCCGGGACCGTATTACCCCCAACGATTTGTCCATTTTCAATACCCGTCCCATAATCCTTCGCTAACAGACCGTCCATCATTTCGGCCTTCGAAACAAGTCTGGTTTCCTCGTTCTTGGGACTTTTTGGCGTATCATCGACCAGGACGCCTTCTTCAATTAACTTTCGTCGTTTCTGTAAGTCCATACACATGACCAGTTTGAAGTAGGCATAATTGACCGCGGCGTACGTCATCAAAAAGGGCATGGTGACGACAGGTGCGAGAGAGTTCACGTTTCCGATTAGAATTAAAATTATAGCAATCAGGCCGACGAATATTGAAGCGGCGTATGGTTCTTGGTTTGCCCCACGCTGTTTAGAAGATAAAAGAAAAATATCCTTTAGTAAGGGAGCGGTCATTATTTATGGCGGGGGGTGGCACCGAAGAGGAAAGGGTTGGGTAAACAAAATTTTGAGTGAGTAAAAGGTTAGGTAAATGAAAAACAAAACAACTCAAGGGTTGGGTAATAAAAAAATATTGTCATTTCCAAAGCATGACTCACTCAAATATTGGAGACTGAAAAGCAATGTCAACAGTGATATGTCAATACAATATGTGAATCAATCAGAGCATTTCTATAAACTGTGATCAGAGTCACCATCTTGACCGTTTTCCGATTTGTTGGGCAAATGGTGTTTCCAAAGAAACTGCATGTGCAGACAATATGAAACTTTAGAGTGCAGAAACTTTCACAAGCCGTTATCAAACTCATACCACAGAAGTGGTGAAGGACATGTGTGACAACTGAATGGTATCCTTTTGCAAAGTTTTTGGCCAGGGATGGTATTTATTTTTTAATTGATATTTGAGGTTGGGTAATCAAATTTTTTGAATTTTTAATGGTTGGGTCAGCAAAATTTTTCCCAAGAAAAACATTTCTCTTCGGTGCCACCCCTACCACCATAAATAATGATCCTTCCCTAAAAGCTGTGCATATTTAGGTCTGTGCACAGATTAATTTAAAGGTACATGTTACTTATTGAGTATAAATAAAATTAGTTTAGTTTAGGTTTCTTCCTGTAGTAACACTGGGTCGAGAAGGGATGGTCCTAACTTGACCTCTAGAAAGAACATCAGAACTGACAGAGCTATCCAGTATAAGGTACCCGGACATTTTGCCGAAAGACATTTTGCCGAAAGACATTTTGCCGTACGGACATTTTGCCGACGGATGTTTTGCCGAACGGACATTTTGCCAAACGGACAGTTTGTCGAACGGACAGTTTGCCGAAAGGACGAAGTTAGTTTAGTTTAGGTTTCCTCCTGTAGTAAGTTAGTAACACTGGATCGACAAGAGAGGATTCTTACTGAAACTCTAGGAAGAACAGTTTAGAACTGATAGAGTTACCCAGTATGAATAAAGTTAGTTGAGTTAGGTTTCCTCCTGTACTAACACTGGATCGATAAGACATGATTCTTACTGAACTTCTAGGAAGAACTGTTTAGAACTGATAGAACTATCCAATATAAATAAAGTTAGTTTAGTTTAGGTTTTCTCCTGTAGTAACATTGGATCGATAAGAGATGATTCTTACTAGACCTCTAGAAAGAACTGCTTAGAACTGATAGAGCTATCCAGTAAAAATGAAGTTAGTTCAGTTTAGGTTTCCTGCTATAATAACACTGGATCAATACGAGATGATCCTTACTGAACCTCAAGGAATAACAGTTTAGAATTGATAGAGCGGCTCAATAAAATTAGTTTAGTTTACTTGTAGTTTAGTTTAGGTTTCCTGCTGTATTAACACTCGATCAATAAGAGATTCTCTTATTGAACCTCAAGGAAGACCAGTTCAGAACTGATAGAGCTATCCAAAATAAAGTTAGTAACTTAGTTTACTTTAGAAGCTCATTACTAAAGACACTCCAGTAATTAATATATAGAGCAGATACTTACGCCTTTCCCCAAAGCTTTAATAAGTGGAATAACACTGTCACGACCAATACATTGAATTATCCTGGGTGCGGCATACTGCGCTCCAAGACATGAAGACAAAGACGATATATACAGACCAAACAAAAACAGAACACCAACTAAAGCAACCTGAAATGTGACAAAATACGGCTATAGTTACATTTACACACTTACTAAACCAATTTAAATACAGGGATTGTTGTAAAAGGGGTACCTGCCCCCAATTTACCGCAAAAGGGGGACCTGCCCCCAAGGAGCCTACTATTCTTCGATTATCATTATTATTATTTACATTTTACAAAGAGGCCCTGTCTCATGTATATCTTATTGTTTCGCCGACCTTAATACCATATTGTATTATTGTTTCGCCTGACCTTAATATCTTAATGTTTCTCCTAACATTAAACTATAAACGCAATCCTAACCTATTACTTACCTTAGAAGCAATCATATAGTCACTCAACAAAGCTTCTCTTGTACAGACAGCACCAAGCAACAACGCAAACAACATATACAATAAACCACTAGAAATAAAACAAGACACGGTCGCTCTATAGTTCTAGATTTGAACAAGTTAAACAGGGTTCGCATAGGTCATGATTCATGAAGAGTTAATTTCAACATTTTTCGCAACACCTTTGTAGCAAACTTGTTAACAAGTTGTGACAATGCTGTTCCAGCAACTTGTCAACAGGATGTCACCTCAACACGTTTGTAGCAAGCTTGTTATCAAGTTGTGCCAATGCTGTTCCAACAGCTTGTCAACAAGATGGTTTGCAATAGGTTTGTAGCAAACTTGTTAACAAGTTGTGACAATGTCGTTCCAACAACTTGTCAACAAGATGGTTTGCAATAGGTTTGTAGCAAACTTGTTAACAAGTTGTGACAATGCCGTTCCAACAACTTGTCAACAAGATGGTTTGTAATAGGTTTGTTAACAAGTTGTGACAATGGTTTGCAATAGGTTTGTAGCAAACTTGTTAACAAGTTGTGACAATGCCGTTCCAACAACTTGTCAACAAGATGGTTTGCAATAGGTTTGTAGCAAGTTACACTTGTTAACAAGTTGTGACAATGTCGTTCCAACAACTTGTCAACAAGATGGTTTGCAATAGGTTTGTAGCAAACTTGTTAACAAGTTGTGACAATGCCGTTCCAACAACTTGTCAACAAGATGGTTTGTAATAGGTTTGTTAACAAGTTGTGACAATGGTTTGCAATAGGTTTGTAGCAAACTTGTTAACAAGTTGTGACAATGTCGTTCCAACAACTTGTCAACAAGATGGTTTGCAATAGGTTTGTAGCAAACTTGTTAACAAGTTGTGACAATGCCGTTCCAACAACTTGTCAACAAGATGGTTTGTAATAGGTTTGTAGCAAACTTGTTAACAAGTTGTGACAATGCCGTTCCAACAACTTGTCAACAAGATGGTTTGTAATAGGTTTGTTAACAAGTTGTGACAATGGTTTGCAATAGGTTTGTAGCAAACTTGTTAACAAGTTGTGACAATGTCGTTCCAACAACTTGTCAACAAGATGGTTTGCAATAGGTTTGTTAACAAGTTGTGACAATGGTTTGCAATAGGTTTGTAGCAAACTTGTTAACAAGTTGTGACAATGTCGTTCCAACAACTTGTCAACAAGATGGTTTGCAATAGGTTTGTAGCAAACTTGTTAACAAGTTGTGACAATGCTGTTCCAACAACTTGTCAACAAGATGTTTCTCAACAGGCTTGCAGCAAGCTTATTAACAAGTTGTGACAATGCTGTTCCAACAACTTGTCAACAAGATGTCTCCTCGACAGCCTTGTAGCAAGCATGTTAACAAGTTGTGATCATGCTGTTTCAACAACTTGTCAACAAGATGTCTCCTCAACAGGCTTGTAGCAAGCTTGTTGACAAATTGTGACAATGCTGTTCCGATAACTTGTCAACAAGATGTCTCCTCAACAGGTTTGTAGCAAGCTTGATAAGAAGTTGTGACAATGCTGTTCCAACAACTTTGATTTTCAAGTTTTGTACGAACCCTGGTTTAAAATGAAGTAACACTGGATCCATTCTAAACTGAACCTCTAGGAAGAACAGTTGGAACTGATAGAGCTATCCTTTTCAATAAAGTTACTTCAGTTTAGGTTTTCTCCTGCATATAGTAACACTGGATCAATTATAAGAGATTACCCTTTTTGGACGTCTAGGGAAAACAACTGAAAACTGCATCAATCTTAAGTAAAGTTAGTTTCTGTTAGTTTACCTTACACCAAGAGCAGCCAACGTTCCTGTAGGAATATTTTCACCAGGATTTTTTAGATCACCGCTCATGTTAATTCCCGCCATAATTCCAGTGGCAGTAGAGAAGAACACGCCGAATACTGTAAAGAATGATTGGCCTTCGGAAAACTTGGGGTTGATATTCTTCACCATATTTTCTTCTTTGTAACCAGTTAAACCATTTGCTAAATAACGTAGATAACAATTAGTGCCAAACTACTATATTTAAAGTACATCAGCAACAACGGCAACGACAGCAGCAACAGCAACAACAACAACAACAACAACAACAACAACAACAACAACAACAACAACAACAACAACAACAACAACAACAACAACGGCGACAACAACAACAGCAGCAACAACAGCAGGAGCAACAACAGCAACAACAACTGCAAAAGCAACAACAACAACAGCAGCAACAGCAACAACAACAACAGCAACAGCAGGAGCAACAACAGCAACAACAACTGCAAAAGCAACAACAACAGCAGCAACAGCAACAGCAACAACAGCAACAGCAACAGCAACAACAGCAACAACAACAACAGCAGGAGCAACAACAGCAACAACAACTGCAAAAGCAACAACAACAGCAGCAACAGCAACAACAGCAACAGCAACAACAGCAACAGCAACAACAGCAACAACAACAACAGCAACAACAACAGCAACAACAGCAACAACAACAACAGCAACAGCAACAGCAACAACAGCAACAACAACAACAGCAGGAGCAACAACAGCAACAACAACTGCAAAAGCAACAACAGCAGGAGCAACAACAACAACAGCAACAGCAACTTGGCACAGATACACATATACTTGGGTACATGATTGAATGACCACACTTAAAACTTAAAATAGCGCACTTCTATAAGTATGAAATACGGCTTTGGAAAAATCATTTTCACAAGCCAGAATGTTGCCTCGCATCACATCGATCTAACCACCCACCTAAGTCAGTATGAGCGAACGTCCCAACAACAAAGTCCAATACAGAGATAACGAGAACAGCCAGAAGCAACAGTTGTAATTTCACGACCCATTTGACTCCGGCTAAAATTATCCCTAATATCGTTAGGGCGGCAATCAGAGCTATCGTCCTTGCAGCCCAATGATTGTCCCAGCTTGTAGTCTCGGCCAAAGATTCACCAAACCCGGACGAAAATAAAGAAATACTCGCAGCCTATAACGAAAAGACGAAAGAAATGTTTTCAACGTTTGCACATTGTTTGCTGTGATTGTGCAAGCTGTTAGGGTCTGTTCATATTAAGAATTTGTTGGTATCTCATTCGATTCAATAAATAGTTGAAGGGTATTGTAGATGGAAATTATCGAGTGGAAATTTATATACATTTATTAGACCTAACCAGGAACAGCTGTGACCTATAGACCCATTGCACTGACGTCACAAATCCCTAGAGTGTCCTCCAGATGCTCCCTAACAATATCTGTGTGGGTACAACAACCACATACAGCGCAAAAATGGACCATTTTAATACAAAATTATTATAAACTTTTACAAAATTTGCTTTGTTTACAAAAGTTATATTATGCGTAGATTGATAATTTGTCCTCCAGATGCATCGTCACCGGCGCTGTGACGTCATGTGCAATGGGTCTGTAGATCCCTGGCAGGAATATCAGCTCAGCTAGCCGGGCTAAACACACTGCTGTTATTGGGATAAAACTTCTGTCGTTTGTGACGGTCTTATAGTGTTGTTGTGTGAATATGTCTTTAAAAGTCATATGGTTTCAATATGGTCGTAACTGTCGCGAACGTGTAACGTGTTGTAACTGTCGTCAAAGTAGTGTTCACGACCAAATGGAAACATAAAAAAGTCCTGGCAACAGTTCACGACAGTTACAACAGTGTCATCGAGATAGACTCGAGTTCTATCTCGACGACAGTTGCGACAGGCTAAAAACGTGGGAATCGAACCCGCGACCTTTGGGATAATAGTCCAATGCTCTGCCAACTGAGCTACGAGGCCAAGTCTGTTCGAGTGTGTGGTATTTCGGAACTAAGTCTAGTAACCTTCGATACCAACTTCGCGGTTTCGATTCGCATCGTGGTCAGGCTAACTTTTCAGCCTGTCCGGTGTGGGTATACACTCAGAGTAACATCAAAAACATTATATTCACCTGAGTACATAACATCAAAACACACACAAAAATATCAGGCTAAAACGACAGCGTGGCAACAGTTTTGCAACAATCAGGGGGGGGGGGGCAAAGGTCCCCTTTGGGGGGACCATGTTTGTAATTTTCGGAATTAGCTATCAAACATAAGAAATGTCTGAAAATTTCGGCAAAAATGTAGATCCAGAAAAATTTCTGGGACCAATAGAAGTAGAGCAATTCATCACAAACTGAATAAACTCCGCACAGTATCTGTTTTCTTTCTTTGAACTCCAACACACTCCTCTTACCTGGCCAAAGCAATACAATATTCCAACCGTAGCTCCAATTCTTGCGCCAAGAATATGCGTAAGAACAAAATAGATACCACCGCTTTCGATATGATCAATATGATCGATAATTCCGATAGCAGATAGCACGGGGATCAGCGAGATTAACAACGTCAACAGAACAATGAACAGCGATAAAGCAATTCCAGCATTACCCTAAAAATTTGGTAACCAAAGTTTCTTAGAATCATGCACAGAGCATGGATATATGCATAAGTCTCTTAACTATTCATATAACAAAATTTATAGGTGCGTTTACATACTACTTATTGTGATTTGCCTGGCAAATTTGAGGTGTTTTTTTTTACTAAGGCCAAATAAAAATAATAGTTGGTTTCAGGTTTCACAGCCATGTTTTATATGGGTAGGTAAGTCAGAAAAAACATTTTATTTAAAAAAAAAATTTTATCTCAAGTATGCAATAAATGTAAGTTAAAACTCATTAAACTCTTCGAAACAACGAAAACAATCAGCGATGCTGGACTTTTTTCATCAAGTTCAAGCGTTTCTCGCGCCGCCATTGTTTATGAGTAACTGTCACGCGTGATAAAACGTGCCACGCGGGATCACCCGCGAGCTATATGTGTTTCGCGAGAAACAAACGCATCAAGACCCTTTCGTCTTTTTTTCAGCCGTAGCTGCCATGTCAGAATAATGTGCGTTTTTAATATTTTATTCAACTGTTCTTTGTGTAAAACTATGATTAACATTACTAGATAATGATTAAATTATAAGCAAACAAAATAATTTGTAGACAAATGAGTCTGATGACTATAAAAATATTCTGGTATTTACGAATAGATAATCTCTACTGGGAAATATCAATAAAATGTTTATGGTCGGTCATATTTTTGACAGGTCGGTCGGAAACCTGAAATAATATTATTTTTATTTGGCCTAATAATAGAACTAATCAGGGCTCAAAATAACGGGAGATATAGGTCTCCGGTCAACTTGATTTTAGCTGGGTCAAAATTTGTTTGACCGGTCATTGATACGCTTCCACTAACAGCGAAACAAACTATTAGAAACTTGTTGCGATACATCATAGTTTCATGTTTTAATTAAAAACGTCAGCAATCACGATGGAAGGCATGAAAATGGTCAAAATGACCGGTGAGGTAAAAAAGTGACCACTCGAGAGGCATTTTTGGCCGGTCATTGTCCGTTGATCGGCCGTTACTCAACTGAACGTTGAAGAATTTTTGCAGGTATTTTAAAAATATTTTACAACAATGTGATCTTACCACAGTCCATCCAGTACGAAGAAATATCACAACACCAAATATATTTAGCATACATGAAGTAAATACACCTGTAATAAATATATTATAAAAAGACATTATGGAATGAAGAGATCAGAAGACGATGTGGGGTGGTAGACATTGCAGAGAAGGTGAGGAAAGCAAGGCTGTGATGGTGTGGATTTGTAATAAGAGGAGATGAAGGAGAGCGGGTCAGAGATATTATGGAATAAAGAGATCAGAAGATGTGGGGTGGTAGACATTGCAGAGAAGGTCAGGGAAGCAAGGTTGAGATGGTATGGACACGTAATAAGAAGAGATGAAGGTGAGCTAGTCATCTGAGACATTATGGAATGAAGAGATCTGATGATGTGGGATGGTAGACATTGCAGTGAAGGCGAGGGAAACAAGACTCAGATTGTGTGGACTTGTGGAAAGAGATGAACGAGCTGCTCATCAGAGACATTATGAAGCTGGAATTAACAAAATACAGAGAAACATTTGAAGCTACACTGTGTAAAAGAGGATGTCGAGGATGTCATCATGATATTTTCTCAAGATTATAAATGTTCTAACCATCCCATGTTCCAAACAACACCGGTTCTGTCACAAAGAAATTTGCTTTCCACCATGGCTTTCGCTCTTCTAAATCACCCTGAGAAATAAAGTATATACACATTTGTGAGAATAGGGCGGTCTATACGAGTTAAATCGCGGCTTAAATATTTACGTCTTGTAGGCAATCGAAGCCAATTGAGAACACGACGTCATGCTCAAAAATCCGCCACTTTGGGCAACGAAGGTGGGTTGTGTGCTTGATTTACACAGTACAATTTAAGGTGATTCATCAGTTTTACGTTGCACACTTTTATTGCGCATATCTGATAACAAAACTAAACCACATCACGTTGCGTGCGCGGTTTTGATGAATTCTTTCGGTCCTGTTTGAATTAGTTTGAAAGGTAGCGACTGACAGTAACGAAAGACATATTTTGTGACAATGCCAATGGCTGGAGAGTCCCAAAGCTGGAATCTCGGACCAAAAGCAAGAGATTTGGCATACATCTACTGTATGCCATTTAAACCATGCCCACGAGGACTCTATTATCTAACTTTGTAGAACATTAACCCATTGTTCAAAGGCGGGTTAGAATAGAATAGAAACTTTATTTCACGAGGGAAAACGTATTAACCGTAAAAGTTATCTAACATACGGCCCTCGCACTATTTTGATCAGTTTACAGGCATAAAAAGTATTAAAGATTACGACTATTTACATTTGAGAAAAAAATAATTAGTAATGAATACAATTACAATTTAGTAAATATTTACAATTTATACAAAATAGATCTTCGATATGGTTAGTAAGGGTAAGCTTGTTAAGAAAGATTTTACGAATTTTTTGTTTGGCGTTAGTATATGAAGAGCAAGATGGCGAAGCAGCAAGTTGCTTACAATCGCTATCTAAGCAATTAAAAAGAATGGAAGCACTGTACAGAAATGTTCGTTTACCAGAGTCACGCGGGAAGGGGGGTTGAAGGTCATATGCGCAAGCTCTAGTCAGAGCCCATTGTCGAATAGAAGATAAGAATTTAAACATTTGCTTAAATGAAGATGGAGCACTGGGATTTGTGAGAATGTTAATTAGTAAGAGAA
>CACRXK020000458.1:62895-81215 GCA_902702795.2 Paramuricea clavata | reverse complement strand
ATCTTTCTATAACATGTGTAGTGAAATATTCAATTTATTTTGTTACTGACGGGAAATATCCTTTCATTTCAGATGAAGACCTACAACCAACAGATCCTACAACATCGCCAAGATGAGAGTAACACAACTTTTATCAAGGTAAGAGAAAATCAAAAATGAGTCAAGGAATTTTTAATCGTTTCTCATTAAAAAACGGAAAAAAAAATATTTCAAATTTTTTTGAGAAAATAACATTTTCAAAAAATGTTTATTTATCCTTCAGGGAAAAGAAATTTTACATCAAACCACATCCTACGAGCTTGTACGGAGAGAAGACAAAGGCGAAGTGAAGATAACTAGATTAACCAACCAACCAACCATGGATCCATCAACAGAACGTCGACATGCCTGATCAACAAAACAATTACGAAAATGCGAAAGTGATTAGTATATATGTAAGTGATGTTATAAAACTTTTGAAATACATGAATGCCGGAATTTCTCGCTTTTTCAATCCTAATATAACTAGTCCTTTGTAGGATTGCATTGAAAAACATACACTCGCGAGTTTTTCAAAAACTTCAAATTGCTCTCGTACTTCAGACTCGTGCAATTTTGATCGTCTTTGAAACTCACTCCTGTATTTTTTTTCAAATTGTACTCGAAACCGTACAAATACCTATACCTATACCAACAACTATAATTCCAAAACGTTGTTTCGATATATCATGCACGATCATTAATTATTTCGCGTTCTTTCACCAGGTAGGAATTTTGTCCGCGCTGGTCAATAAGTTTTGGCGCATTCGAAAAGTTCTTTTAAACGTTTTTGAGTTTTTTCTGGCCGTTTCTGGTGAACAGCAGATTCGCAAAAATGTAAACTTGTTTCGCAAAAATGTACTGGACCTTTCTTCGTTCACTTGTCGAAGTATTTTTGATAGGAAAATTCGCGATTTTCCGTTGGAAACGTTTCCCTTCCTTCCCAACGAAGCATTAAATAACAATATTTTTCCAGTAGCAAAACTAGGCCAAAAAACAAATAAAATGCTCAAAAATCAAATGTAATATTTACCCGCCCCGAGTCTCTTATCTGTTCACCGCGTCAATTTTGACGCGTGTGTTGACAAAATTCCTACCTTTGTGTTGTTCCAACAAGAAGTAATAGCGGACTGCATGATGGCAACATACACAAATTCGTCCCCCCCCCCCCCCCTCCCCCGTCACTGGATATTATACCCTCCGACATGGTGTGGTTGCCGTAACGTCAGATGAAAACATGAAACACTGTCAGCCTGGACCTTGACCTTCTACTTTTAGTTTCGGCGCTTTGGTGGTGAGGCGAGGATTGGCAGTAGCATGTGACGTCACACTTACCAAATGCTAGCCCAAAATTGACCAAAACCTGCCGAGTAAAGGGCCTAAGTCTAGGCATGGATAATAAAATACAATTTTACAATCCATGGTCTAGGCTATCATCGACATTATTAATTATATACATCAATAATATTAAATGTTATTTGAAACATGAAATACTACGCATTTCAAAATTGATATGATTATGGGATAATAAATGCCGTTGAATTGGCGCCGAAGCCTAAAATATTGACGGCAATTTTTTGTCTACGATAATTTGGTAAAATTGTGAGGACTGGATATCTGACAGAAAATCCTGGCAATTTATATAGACATTTTAAAGTCTCTTTTCTACCAAATATCAATCAACCCCTTAACATGATTCGATCCTATTTCATGGACTCATGGTACTTTTTTAATTTCAAAAGGTGAAGTGATGAAATGTTTATGTGATGAAAAGAGATGATGAAAAGACCAAAAAGAACCACTCACGAATGGCATGGAGCCAAGAAAAGAATGACGATTCGCAACAATCAGAAACAACAACATTGCTAATATGAAAGTAACGAAACATTTTACCAATGTAAGTTAGTTAAAGACAAAATACTTATTTAAAGATCAAAGGGGATTTAAGTGAATACAATGATTTTCTCATTCTAAATAAGCATGCTACGAATTTGCCAAATTTTTCGACTTTGTTTTCCAATTTACGGAGTATAGAAATAATTGTTCTCAAAATCAGGTAGAACGTTTGGGTAAAACTTTCTTTCAAAAACGCTATAACGCAGTGCTTTTGCGAGGGAGCTAGAGTCTGTATTGTAAATTTCAAAATTCTTGTTAAAACAACAAAACGTTTCCAAAATTGATAGTAGAGAACTGTTTGCATAAAAAAGATCGAAGCAAACAATACCTTAAAAGCACTAAATCTTGCCTGGAATATTTCCGATTGTACTATTTTCTGAAAACAAAATATTAACCGCGTCACCCATAATAGTTATGTAAAATAAACATGGCTTGGAATCTAGCACCAAGCACTTCCTCTTTTTCATCAGTTTCGTCAGTTGGTATTGATAATAAAATCACTGCAAGATGCGGTCCCTATCCATGTTTATATTCTGCTAACTATGGGATAAGTCTTGTATTCACAATGAAATCAACATACGATGAAAACAAGCAACCCTACTTCAAGCGTTAAAAAGTTAACAATTGGTGGATTTACTTTTTGTGTGTTTAATTCCCATGGGAATATATTGTACTTTGTTTTTATGCCAATTTTTTTGTTTTGCGCAAGCGTAAAGGTATCTTGCCATTTTTTTTCTCGCATTTTTAATTCCCAGGGGAATATATATGCTTTGTTTTCATGTTGATGTTGATTTCATAGTGGAAATTTGACTTTATAATGAATGAATCCTCTTTGATTAAATATGATAAGTATCTTGTTTGTGCGCGCTAAAGCAAATTACGGAAGTGGTATGAGAGCAGCTGCAACGTGCCATGCAAATGATCATCAAGGCGGTTAAATGAGTATGAGAATTGCGGTTAAGTCTGTTTCGATCCTGTTTGAACTATATAGCTAAACAGTACTATATGCTCACTAAATTAGCGACATTGTAATTTTCGTTTCGAGTTTCAACTCTTATGAAAAGGTTTTAAAAATAATTCTATGCATTCTCATGCTTATTTAATCGAGCCTTTGGTTTAGGTAAGTTTAAGGTTTGTATTTACTTCGGACCAGTTAACAAAACTCAAGCCCATGCCCTTTCAGTTAAGGTTTTACATTTCGAACCAGAATCCAAAACTCAGTCTAAGTGGGTTATAGGACAGCTAGTGATAACGTAATTTATCTTTTTATTTTGCTTTTTTGTTTATAACGTAATTTATTAGCTAAATGTATGGAGTGCGAGAGTGTGCGCCGTGTGTATAGGATGCATGGGGTTAGGTTAAACTAAAGGAATTAAAATTTTGAGAGCATATTTAAAGACGAAATATCTTTTCTGAACAAAAGGACTAATTTCCTAACATCAGCAAAATTTAACTACACTTATAGTCTGCTACTAAAGCATATAGAAGCAAAAATCCGGATTTCGAGGTCTCGTATATATTTCTATGCAAATTTCATGTAGAGGCAAGTAAGAAACTCACCTGTTTGTACACGAGGTCTTCTGATCGTCAACCTTTAATTTATCTGTTTACGTTTGGCCTAAAATATCCGATTAATTAAATTAATTATGTCTACTTTACCAAAATTTTAATTCCTTCAGTTTTAAGGGTGGGCAGTTTGGGCTGGTGGCAGGTTGGGCAGTTGTGAGTGTCTGTGTGATGGTGAGGAAAGCGGAAGTTACGAATGGAATGCAGGTAGCTTAGGACCGAGGCAGACAGCTTAGGACTGAGGCAGACAGCTTAGGACTGAGGCAGGTAGGCAGTTGGTAGGAATCAGTGGGGGCACTTGTCATTTCGGCCATGGGATTCAAAATTTGCATGTCGAGTATTTGTTACTAATGCTTGTTGTTTTAGATTTGCTAGGTATGCGCGTGGCTGCTCTCAAGAGAAGATCAACTTAGCAATTTGCATTAGCATTTGCAAGGTTGATCTTCTCTTCGCCCCGCTACCCCGGCTGGCTCTCCGAGTGCTACCTCTACTTTAAGTAGAAGTACTTTTACTATGAAGTACTTTTGCTTGAAGTAGAGGTAGCACTTGGGGAGCCGGCCGGGGTAGGGAGATTTTTTTTATTTTTTTTTTCAATTCCCATGGGAATTGAATTTTTAATTAAAAAGGACTCTCTTGTATAATTAATGACAATTTATTGAAAAGAACTTGTAAATATTACAATTTGAATAACAATAAAAAGAGAACAACCACTGCATACTGTACTTATTTAAATAACAATAGAAGAAAACAGAACATGGCACAAGGAGAACAATTAACATTATGTTCAACACAAGTGAATAAACACAAGTGAATAAACACAAGTGAATAAACACAACATTAATTAAACATGTTTACCCATCCATGAATTAACATTGAAAAGTTAATTCTTGAGGAAACAAGAGAACTTGGTCTTTTCAAGATGAATGTTTATACTTCAAACTAAATAATTGTGAAACAACTGACAATATGTTTTGAGTATCATGGAGATATTCAAAGCATGACACGGAGGTGTTTCAATATTACAAGGAAAATATATGGCTCAAAGACATAATAATTAAAAGTGAATGCTTTTCCTTCTTTTATAAAGTAATTTTGTTGAAGTGTCTGTAATTTTGAAAGTGCATAACGTTTTGTCAATGATTGATAGGATAAGTACTTCATGAAAACTGACTCTGAAATAATATTTTCAAGAACGTGGAAACTGTACGACCAAATCATTGGTTCCATACTCAGTTGAAAAGTGAGTTTCAAATGCCAAATAAAACAAAATTGAAATTATCCCAATCTTTTGAAGCCATATATCTTTTAGTGTCGTTTTTAACCTGACAACTCATAATTTATTACCATATAATGTTAATACTATTTCAGGTGATGAGAATGCAGTTCAACAAAATATTCAATGTTTTAATTTTTTATTTATTTGATACAGCCTACAAATATCACTAATTCATTTTTTGAACGAAAATCACGTTTGAACTTGTTTTGCTTAAGAAAACCAAACACAAAATGGTACAACGTTTCTTGCCACCTTGTAACTTCAACAAACCACTCTGAAATATCACTTAGAAAAAAAGTACTGTAACTGGTTTGTTTTACAAATTTGGATCTATTTTTTTAGCAAAAATGTAAACAAACTTATGTAGAAGAAACTTGAAGAAATATTTTTGATGCAAACAAGCAAGAAAATGTGTGAAATCTTGATACAATCTTTTGATTATAAGTTTTTCAAATTTTTCTTCATGATGGCCAAATCACAAACGTTTCACCCACAGATTTTCTTAAAGTCCTCACAATGGCATTTTTGACCACTAAATATACAGTATTTCGGATCTAAAGAAGGCAATTCCCACACAATCATAAGAATCTCTCTTAACAAATAAAGTATTATATCGCACTTTCATCTACATGTACGGTAGTATTAACATTAAAACAAACCAAACATAACTATCAAAATATGAAATATTTATTCATAGAGAAATGTCATAAAGACTGCATTTTAGTTAATTTTGGATAGTTTGTTGTCAGGTTAAAAAATCTCTTTGAAGTATAAACTTACCTACTATTGTTGAGAAGACCATGTCCAAAAGCCATGTAAACCTGTTTTCTTATATTATTATTACTATTATAACATACTGTTACAAAGTGGAACTATTTGAAAGTTGAACTGAAGCCAAAGAAATGAACATACAAATTAGTTTCAAATGAAAAACAAGAATTAACCACAAAAAGTCAACCAAAATACTGCAAATAATATTTTGTAATTTCAAAGACCAAAATAACTTAAATTAAAGAAATATTAGAAATAATTGTTGTTGAAGTATGGTTCAGACTTTGTAATAAAAATACTACACTCAGAAACTATAGAATGAACACAATCTCATCCAGATGTTTCAATTTTGAGTCACGTTTGATCAAATTATGAAAGGATTAGCTTTGCACACCTAATTCACTGATATTATTTTCAGTATCAATACAACTTAGCTTTTTGGAACAATCATTGAAATAGAGAATGTACTTTCCAATTATACAAATTTCTTTATTGCCTGTTCATCCCTATTTTTTGCATTAGTATGAACTTAGTTTGTTGAAGAATTATTGAAACTGTAATGGCTGACAGTACTAAAATTCTGCAAATATATACAGTACATAACATACTTCACCAAACAACCATATATATTTTTTAATACTTTTCATTGTTTCTTTCTCTTTGTTATAATGCAAAATATATTCCAAAGAACATGAACCTGTTGTCTGGTTGTGGTTTTCTTGGCTATGTGTGACAACAATTTTCTTCTAATTTTTACGATTTTGCAGTTACCCCAAAATTATAGTTCCACCGCTTTAAGTTCTTCTGTATTCAAACAAGTTCCACTTTGTAATGAAGGCAATATTCTAGCTTATTTTGACCTTAAATGTTTGATTTAAGGTTGAGAAAGTTATAATTTAAAATCACAAAGCTTGTTTTAAAGTTCAAATTTGTTATTGAAACCACAAGGATAAAAAAACAATTGAAGACTACAACCCTCTAATAAGTCAACACTGTATACAACTGCCTTGTTCCTCAACAAATCCAGTTTACTTTTATCCAGGAATAATCTAACTCATATATTAAGAGTGTGCTGGGTCAAATAAAACAGGACTTGATTCAACAACAAGGCAGTTCAAACAGTGCTAATTTTACAGGTGTTGCACACTGCAATTGATCTCAAATTCCTTTTTCTAATATTTTATTTGAAGACTGAAGTAACATCTAGAATCAACTTTGAAAGAAACAGTGTGACTTTCAGATAAACTTTCCAAACTTTCAACAAACACTGAAAGTCTATTTTTAAACAAGAGAAAACTGAGATGGGAAATGAAATAATCAAAATGGGAAAATGAAATAATCAAAATGAGAAATGAAAACATCTAAATGCTTTCCAAACAACAAGCTCCAATTTAAATTAAGTGTGAAGACAACTGTTGATCATTGTTCTTTTCATCAATGCTCAAACTTTAGGTGGCATCAATAAACTCTAATGCACTCTATTTTGTTATTTTACTCTGTCTAATGCCAGACAATTTTTTATCAAGGGACGAATGCTGGCACTCATATTTCACATGACTTAACAAAAACACTGATTCCTGGATTTAATGACCAAATTAATAATGTGAAACCACATGCCTTATACCTAAAGGAAAATTTTTGTTTTCAAATAAAACCATCTCAATTTTCTCATTGTTCAATTGACGTTATAAGGCCAAATAATGACAAATTGTTTTACTTCTTGCAATAAATTGCAATATAAACAAAATCTTTCTAAATTTATATATGTAAAAACATTGTATCTCAGATAGATCTTTTCTTGTGTTTTATGAACTGTTGATCCAAACAGGAAACAGAAATATATTCCATACTGATTCATATTTTATAGGCAATATCTTAACTTTTTAAAACACAAACAATTCATCATTTTTTGGCTTTTCCTGAAACAGAAATGCTTTGAAAATTTGAGGCATTCTGTGATGAGTGGCAACACAAAACTTAATCAACCAATCCAGCAACAATGAAACTGCAATTTCCAAACTTATACTGGCTGAAAGAGTGACAGAAAATATTTTTTATGTTTCTATTATGTTTGTTGTCTTTTGTGTCAATTTGACTATAAAGATAGTAATAATATTTTTGCAATAAATCTGCCAGGATTTAGAAAAAATATAACAATAAACAAAGCCACTGACCACGGGCAAACATACAATGTTCAAAGCATTTCATACTTAAACAAGATATTAAAATGTAAAGACCTTTCATATACTTTCATGATCCATACAACTTCAGCCAACATCCATCCAACATATATCTAGGAGAATTGAAAAAAGTATTGAGACACAAAATTAATGGAACAGCAGTCAACATTTTAAATGATGGGTTTTGATGCAATGTGGGCATGCACAGAAGTAATTTTGAAAAGATTCATCACTTTTTCAATTAAAAGTTTTATAAATCATGCAACCTTTGCTGCATGGCCTTGATTAAAAAAAACGGAACATGATGCTCATAACCTTTAATGGGTATGAGCATAAAAAAATTCTAAATACTAAATAGTAATATTTCGAAAGAGCTTGTGAAATGGTACAAATCTGTCATATCTTTCTTCGTTATTGAAATATTTCAATGTGTTTGATATGCAATTTATGACATCACATTAGCTGGGTACAAAATTTTAAAACATTAAATATCAGCTACATTCTGCAAATTGTTTCTAATATTTACTTGACATTGTGTATATGACAACTCTTCATGACACTAACATGGCATGCTGAGCAATGAACTGGATTTATCTGATATTTTAATGATTTTTCTGTGTTGGTTTTTAGGTCGTTGGGTCGTAGGTTAGGTTCGATTCCCACCGTGGTCAGGCATACTTTCAAGCTTGCCCGGTGTGGATATACACTCAGAGTAACATCACAAGCATCTGATATTTTAATGTTTTAAAATTCTCTACCCTGAGCTTGTGACATCATAATTATTTGCATATCAAACACATTGAAATATCTCAGAAACAAAAGAAAGATACGGAAAGATTTGTAATATATGCTCCATTACCATTTGACAAGTTTTTTCAAATGAAAGAAACTTTTATTATATAAGAGATTTTTGTTGCTAATACACTTTAAAGATGCCGTAAAGTCCATTCTGCACATACGCTCTGCACAGGCCTACATTCCAATGGTCGAGACCGGACCATTGGAATGTTATTAATATTTTGAACCGTTCAAACTTTCTTGAATTGAATCTACAGTCTGTTCATTTACAAGCATAGCAAACCAGAAGAGTGTTAAAAATTCAGTATAATATATATCTAATCATATTTTAGAACTGTAGCACTGAGTTCAAAATGTAAACAAAGCGTTTTTTACATATTTACAAACTTTACAGATCTTTAATGATACGGAGGGGCCAAATTACATATGAAAAATTGTATACCTTTCATTTATGTTTCTGAAATGAATTCACTTTTCATAATCAACAAAGTAATCGAATGCACAACATCTGTCAAATTAAAAAAAAATATGTGAGAATGTGGTAGTTTTTACACTGACCACCGATTCAGATCACAAGCCTATCTATGTGATTGACTGAATGGTCTTTTTTATCAGTTTAAATAAAGATTTTATTATTATTATTAGGTACAGGGTAAAATATAAAGGTGAGGGTCAGATACATGTTTCTGCCAAAAACATCAATATGATGCTTGGGAGGGAGGGAAGTTTATAGGCATGATTTCTCTTTCCTGAAATATTATATATAAACTATAAAGAACGTACATGTCGTTTTGGCATAAACGTATATATGACCCTTCCCTGAAAGCTGGCAGTTGCATTGGATGTACATATTTTTGTTTGAGAAAAAAATTGTCTAGTTAACGATTGGTTAACGCAGAAAACTGGTATGCGTCATTTTTGCTGCAAAAGGTGTAGTCTGCGTGGCTCAAAATACCCCCAAATGAACATTTTAATATTCTAGCTTTATCGGTTTTACAAGGATATTTATTAGTAAAGATTAAAGCAATTTGATATATACATAATTATAGAAGAATCGCGAAGAACAGCTCGCAAAGTACAAACTTTAAGCCGAAATATCGCACTAAATTCTAGCTCGATCTCTCAAAAATTCACCTCTATTAGCAATTTAAGTATTCTACTACAAATACTGATATTAAATACAGCATATTACCTTCAAATTAAGGTAGGATTGACTATGATAAACCATATGTATTCGATTCACAAAACTTCTCCACCATCTTCTTTCCACGAGAAGAAAGCAAATCTGAAACTCGGACGTCTCCGGAACTCGGTCGACGTTCGGAAACCCGAAGCTCAACGATGAAAGACGATCAGAAATCGACCAATCCAATAAGCCCAGGTGAGGATTAATGGCGCGGAACAGAGGGCGCGGAACGGTAGGAGAATGCGGGATTAATGAATGGAGTCGTTGGGGCTGGGGAAACTGTAAAGTGGGTGTGGGGGGAACTAAGAAGTGGGAGAAACTGTGGAGTGGGGTAAATAGTAGTGGCGGATATAGATTTAAATCATGATTATGTGTTACATGCATATTTCAATCAAAACGAGGTCGCATATATACACTGTCGTTGAGAAATTAATGTACAAATTTGGCAAATGCGCCTGGTATTTTAGTTTATGAGCAGAATTGAATCTGGCAATGGGAAAAGACTGTTCAAATCAAAATGTTTCTGTTATATAATTCTTTTATTAAAACTAATCGAAAATGCATGTAGTACATTAATATAATATTATACTTGAAGTGTTCTTTAATATACAATGCGTTATCTTCCCTGTGGTTTCAATGCAACCTTCGTCATCAGATATTTCAATTTCCTGGAAGCGTTGGGTCATACACCAGGCATGCATCGATGGCCTCTTCCGTTTACTTTTGTACACACCAAACTTTCTATCTCGCATTCGCACTCATCGTCTGTCGTACAGGTCTGATGATAAGGACACAACGGCGTTTCCGCGAAGACGGCAAACTTTTTCTGGAAAAAGGATGTTTAGCATTTGAGGATAGCAGAAGATAAAAAACCTCACCTATAAAACTAAAGCTGGATTGGGGGTGGAAAGAGAATATTTTCCCTTAAATATTTAACATTCCTTAGTACTCGTATTTCTATACAATCAATAGAGACCTTACGATTTTAGGACGGCAACGCGACGACGACGGCCAAAGCAAACTCCTTCAAATAAAGGGTAGTAAAGATAATTCATCTATTATCAATCATATGAATTTAATACAGGCTTAGAAGTTGTAGACATGGGTTTTATGTTTGGGAAGAGTTCTGCTGAACCCAGTTTGAATTTGCACTTGTTGCGGCTTGAAATGCAACCGTTGTATCAAGACGTGAAAATCTGTGATTTGGCGTTGTAAACAGAGCGAGGTGTTGTAAACATTCAATTCTTTTCAATGATTTATTGTATTGGTAGCCGTTGCCGTCCTAAAATCGTAAGGTCGGATCTCTATTATTCATATATTCACACAACTTCAAAACCCAATATTCAATATCCAACTTCCACCGTGAATGCTCTGGATATATAGCTCTATTATTTTTTTCTCAGAGTCCATGGGAAATGGTCATCTTTTGGCTGAATGCTCAGTGTTACAATATAGGAGGAAACTTGAATTTGGTTCTAACAGTTCTAAATGGTTTCTTCCAGTGTTGTCCAGGAAGGAACCTAACCTAAACTAACTGGATATCTCTATCAGTTTTAAACTCTGCAAGCTAGACCATTGTGCCAACAATACGATTTCATAAAACGAAATGATCTCTTAATTGAAAATTTCAACTCAACCCAAATCTCATCTCAGTTCAGTTCAGTAAATCAAATACAGAAGTTTGCCTGTAGAATCATTGGCCCCTCAGTGCGCATATTAACTCTATTATACAGAACTTGACAGCATGCATGCATGGAAAACAATTATACTGGAAAATGAAGAAATCAGAAAGAAATAGGAACTAACGAAAAACCAACTTACCTTGTTTCCAAATGTGAAAACAACGAACAAAAGAACGAAAGCAACGGTTTTCAACGACATTCTTGGTTTGAGTGAGTATATTTTGAGGACAACGATAAAAATGCCAAAGGCGAGAAGACTTTCAATTGAATGTGCCTTTTTATATATTCGATATTAAATTTTATAAAGACATCTGCCGTATATTATACTTCTATATTTAGTTTAGACCTCTATTATAAATTGATAAATTATGTAATTGAATTAATAAATTTCCTTTATTTAAAAATAAACAAAATCTATTATTAAAATTCCTCGGCAAAATTGACGCGTCTGCTATTTTAATCACGTTTTCACAAGCAATAATCGAAGCACGATCCATGTAAGCACGAAAGTCTAATGGGAATAAATTATCTTATATAGGGTAAAACGTATACATTATGAATCATGTATATTAATCGATCTGGGAATTGCTAAAACAAAAAAGAGCTACTATGTCACAGCTGTACCTAAACAGCTAAAAATATTAAAACTTGGTGTACCCATATCTTGCTGTTCGTTCGCACTGGACACGGCCGACTTTTCCGTCATTTTGGGGGTACTACTTATACAATGCTCCTTTTATCTTTTTATGTACGAATTCGTCCAAAATATTAAAACAACATAAAAACAAGAATTGGGCAGAAGGTATAAATAAGAACCATAACACGTTTATTTTCGCTAAATGAATCATCTCTATAGTGATATCAAAATGAATTCATTCTTCTTAGGGGCTGATTACATGCATGGGCCGAGTTGTCCCGCTTTGCCGAGTTGTCCCGGCTTAGCGAGTTGACTTTTGAATTGCGATTACATGCACCGCGCTAACCCGGCTATAGCCGGGCTGAAGTAGCTCATTAAGATTTGTAATGCTTAACAATTTAATACTTGGTGTTAGAAATCTATTAAAAATGGTGTATTTGTTGTATTTGAGGACTACTTTACCCACTGAATGTTCTTGGTTGAGGTATTTACACTCTCAACAGGCTTATACTGTTTGTATTCTAACAAAATTGTGTCGCTTCCTATCTAAACCTTGAAAACGTTCATTATAGACATTAATATCATTTTGATGTTATTTGAAGTTTTTTTAGCTTATATTTGTACATAAAATCGAAATTAAAACATGCATAAGTGTGGTTTTCAGCCCGCTTTGCCGAGCCAACTCGGCAAAAAGCGATTACATGGGATGTGTGGGCAATTTCTGTCCCGGCTAAGCGAGTTGACTCGGCAAGCTACAGCCGCGGTCCCGGCTAGGCGGGCAACTCGCTTTGCATGTAATATAGGAAGCGGGTCGGGGTCAACTCGGCAAAGCGAGCCAACTCGCTCAGCCGGGACAACTCGCCCATGTAATCGGCCCCTTAAAGGGAAAAGGCAATAAAAATTAACTTTGTCTTATTTGAAAGAACTTTTAAAGCTATATGAAGACCGTTTACAACTTTTTCGTACCTTGCTTGGTTTTTGAAATATTTTCACCAAAAACAGTGTGCAGTCCGCCATCTTGGTATTATAGTTGACCTAATTATAACTGAGTTTTTGAGACGTCACAAACAGGGTAAACTTGTTAAAACTTCTTCCAGCGGGACAAAATTTATTCGAAAAGTTTCTTATAATGTTGGGAGTCAATAGAGTAATAAGAAGACTTCGGAAAATCGAGTTTCATATTGATAATGACATGTGGTGTGAAAGAAAAAAATTTCGCTTTTTAGTTTTTACCCTACTTGTGACGTAGCATATCGAATGCATATCCAAGATGGCGGAATGTACGCTGCTTTTGATCAAGATAAGTCGATTTATTTCGAAAACCAAGCAAGATTCGGAATAATTGTACCCGAAGTTTATATATAATTTTAAATGTTCTTTCAAATAAGACAAACTTAATTTATATTGCCATGTCCCTTTAATTAAACCGATTATATCAATATAATATAGACTTTTCAGGCTTTATGACTACGTTTAATAATTTTTATCACACATAATCCATAACATGTTTAATTAACAATAATTAATAAATTGTTTTAATGCAAAGGTTTTCTCCTGCAATTATTTTATCCTAATTTGCCATGTTTCTTTTTCGTTACACAGCCGCCATTTTTATACAATAGTGTCCTATAAATCCTAATTGCATGCATGTGTCTAGTAAACGTTGTGAACAGGCATATTGCATTTTCATATATAGATTTTCATATATAAATTTTCATATACATAATTTAGCATTTTCATATGTTTATGCATTATTTATGGTCAGCTAATATATAATCAGGGACGCCGGAACGATAAAAAGGCAAGGGGGGCAAACGCACACCAAAGGGCACCTCTATAGACTCCGGTGAAGATATAAACCTACAATTATGTGTTGACTTGCCAATGAAAGCAAACGCACTTAATCAGGTCACATTCAAGATCACACCTCATGATTTTGATCAAAAAGCATCACTGGAAATGTGATTTATCAGGTAGTATTTTATAACTGAAAGGGCACTTCTGCCCCCCTTGCCCCTCCTAGCAAAAGGCAAGGGGGGGGGGGAAGCTGCCCCTCCTGCCCTCCCCCCAGTTCCGGCGTCCCTAAATATATTCATAACCAATAAAACAAAGCGCCAGATTGAAAACGTTCCGACGACATTGAAGTGAATGCAGAGTAATTGCTTATTGCTGCATGTGATACTACGCTCTGAAAAACATTGCATTAGGGGCTAACTACACACTGATTAGAAGCAAGCAGGGTTTTAATTTCAAATTGGTGGGAAGAACATTGCATAATCGGCTTGTAATTTCCTACCGTGTAATTTCCTATACTAATGAATTCTATTTATCACTATATGCACATCTATATGAAGAAATTATCTTTCAAAAATTAAATTATATTGATAAATAACAGGATTATCTTTCAATATCTATATTATAGGAACCATATGTAATTGAAAAAACTATATTATAAATATTCCATATATAAAGGACGCTATATATATAAGGTGCAGCCGTTAAGAATCTCGGTCCCGAATTGAAGACTTTCCAGTTAAACGGTTATGAAATCAAGCAACATTTGTCTTATCTGCCCTTTTGTAGTGTATTTACTACATCTGGTATGCAAATGTTCAGCAGCAAAATTGATATGGCAAATACAGGTAGGTATATATACAACGGATTGCACGTGTAAAAATGCATAAATTTGACAATTTCTTTTTAAGATTTATCGTGCAAAATCGTGCATGCAATGATTATACCTCTGCAGAAATAGCATTGTCATGTAATATCTGATATTCATGAGGTCATGAAAATATTAAAGTCATGGGAAGGACTTTACTGGACCATATATAGGAGGAAAGCAGTTTAGAATATTGTGATATCCAGCTAAAAAAAGGACGGTTTAGTTTAGGTTTCCTTAATTTATTCATGTTATAAACTGGAGCGATGCCCCTTAGAAGACCTTTATATGAAGAACAGTTTAGAAAAGATAGAGCTATATATCCATGCAGTATAAATACAGTTACTATAATTTAGTCGAAGTTTCTCTTGTTGTAAACCTTGACAACTATAATAAAGGATGGTCCTTACTGGACCATTGGGAAGAACAGTTTAATAAGAATTATTGGAGCAATATCCCAGTATAACTAAAGTTAGTTTTCAGTCTTGTACGTAGCTTGACCAACAAGGAATTGCCCTTGCTCAACCTTTTGGAACTGACAGAGTTAGTCGAGCAAGAGAAATTTCCATCTCTGGAGATATCTAGTATAAAGTGAGGCCAATTTTCACTACGTTTGCTTTTAGGCGCCCGCTCCAGTAAGATTGTCAATTGATTGCCAATTTGAGCAAGAATGCAGCCACAACTCGGATTGTTCGTGTGGTCTTCGGCCTATGGTGTGTGCTGTTGGATCACCAAAAAAATGCCTGTGGTTGGAATCAGACACGGTACGGCCGGCCGGGAATAATGGAATCTTGCCAACCACACGAACTGTAACCGTCTCAACAATGAAAACTACGTCGAAACACCCCGTGCCTAATCCTTCGAGAATTTCTAAACATAAGCCTTCAGGAAGAACAACTTTTGTGTCCAAACGTTCTCATCGGTTGAGAAAATTGAAAAGGAGATTGAGGAAGAGACGTCGTCGCTAGTACATATATATAGCCTATAATAGTATATACACTGCATGTGTTACAGTTTTTTCACAAACGCATTATGGGGATTGTATATCTATAGCTGCAGTAAAAATAATGACAAAGTTAAATGTTAAGTGTTTAAAGAAGCGAGAATAGATTTATATATAGTGAATTGATGTAAATGCAAAATTCATACACAATAAATATCGATAGAATTTATATAGCAGGGTTTCTTGTAGATGTAATTTTTGAACGTATAAATTACTATACTTAGTGTTAAACATGCACATGTTAAACATGCATTTTAAGTTAAAGTTAAACATGCACATGTTAAACATGCACACATGGGCGTACCGGAAGGAAAAAATTAGGGGGGCGGAAAGAAAATTGCCCGACTTTTCGGGATTTTGCCCGACTAGTACCAAAAAACTTTTCCCGGAAAAATTTTTTTGGCGACCTCCCCCCCCCTCCGCCAAAAAAATTTCGGTCAGTGTACCATTTTAGGGGTCAAAAAAATTTTCCGGACAACCAATATTTTTCGGAACATACACAAAATTTTCGAACAATCACAAAATTTGCCAAGAAATTGACTTAATTTTAGACAAAATTTACAGAATTTGTCACTTTTTTTTTATTGCAAGCCAAAATTGCCCGACTGTTGATCGAATATTGCCCGACTGCCCAAAAAACTGGGGGGGGCTGCCGCCCCCCCCGCCCGGTACGCCTATGCATGCACATGTTAAACATGCATGTTATGAAAATTTATCAATATAATTACAGACATTGTTCAAAGAATAAAAAAAAAGTTTTAGAATGTATAGAACTATTTAAAAATTATAACGAAAAAAATGTGATGTGCAAAATAAGACTATAGTAGCTATGATGCAGTTGAGATACATTACGTATATCTATTATTGAATACAGGTTTGTTTTTCCTTAAGCTTCATTTAAAAGAAAATGTTGTTTAATTTGTTTTTTAAAGGTACTTAACGAATTTATTCGTTTACATTAGCTAGACGAATTTAGATTAGATATGAGAACTCGTCTTTAGACACCATCTAAATATAAATATCCTGTGCCTGTCTGCAATATAAAATGCGGCAAATACCAAAGACCTTAATATTTGATTTAAAGATTTAAACAGGTGGGCCTAAACATAATGAGAAATTGATGAAATGAAAAATTTAATAAGTATCTTTATCCTAAGTGGCAACATATGACAATAATATATAACATTACATGAAGTATCCAAATAACATTAACTTCAATAACATTACATGAAGTATTTAAAGCCACGCCAAACCGAATTAAATTCGACATATGCAAAATGCGACGTTCGAAACAGCCCAGCGGGCAAAATGACGTTTATCCAACGTTGAATCAACGTTGGAAATGACCTTCCAGACGTTGGATAAACGTTGAAAAAGGGTTGACTATGCAAATTGTAAATTAGGTTGCCAATCTCGTCAACCATAATTCAACGTTGAATCCACGTTAAAACAACGTTGAGATTGGTTCACAAATAGACGTCGTACATTTAACCATGAATGAACGTTAATTCAACGTCTGTTGGCTGCTGTTGGACTAACGTTTGTAAAACAACGTCACAGCAACGTAGATATTAGGTTGTCGACGTCGCAACCTTTTTTCTACCAAATTTCAACGTTGAAACAACGTCGTTGGCCCGGTGGGAGGCTTCAGTCTATTTTCGGGCGAATTTCAGTGTATTTCTGTATGAATTTCAGTTTTATTGCTTTTGCCACGAATTTCATTCGAATATTTTAAAACTAAAGGATATATTTTTGTCTATATAAATAAGCGGCGCCATGAAACAATTCAATCTTGACTATATAGAGCCGATTGCACTCATTCCCCAGGGATCAACTCAACAAAAGCCATAGCGGCCATGTTTGCAAAAAAGATTAATTAAAATTCTTTTGAATTAGCCTTTCTCACGATGACGAATATCCACCATTTTTGGGTGGCATCCAATTCTCCTTAACCAATGCAGACAAATTAAAACAATGTGAAAAGCAATTTTTCAAAATAAACTATTTACAAAGCAAATTTACCATCATTTGTCCAGAACATTTTAAAAAGTCGCTGTCATGAGGACTTATCTGGCAGACTTCGGCTGAAATGCCACCCAAAAATGGCGGCGTGAGAAAGGCTAATTGGAACACCAACATGGCGGCTGTGACGTCATGTGCAAACGGTCTATACTGCATGTACTGTTATAATATGTTATAATTTGAATGCCTGAGTCCTATACTGAACCATGGGTGCGAAAACACAATGAATCGAATTTTCTGCATGGGATGTCATTTATAAGCTTTTCATATCGCTCAACATGTGAATATGATCATGTACTGATTAATTTAACGCAGCGTGTGAAACAGAAAAACTCTTTGCTCTAAATAGATTGGAACATTTTTAATCGGGACTAATTTCTAATTAGTCGTTTTATCTTTCAATTAGAACTTTCATGTACAATTTATGCAGTTTTAATATGCTCGTACGATTACAATGTATTCTAAAATCCCGAAGCAGTGCCGTAGCAAGCTCGATAATTGGGGTGGGGCTCATATTCATATATTCGTGTTCACAGACCATAAAAACAATCGATTTCAAAAGAAATTAACAACGCACAACACGAATATATGAATATGAGCAGCCCCCCCCCCCCCCCCCCCCC